>CAUYLG010033207.1:0-22597 GCA_963573385.1 Cacajao melanocephalus | reverse complement strand
TTGTACTGTCTTCATGTTAGGTCCCAAAAGTACAGAAATCTGTCCATTAAAAAATAGCTGCTTCGGCCAGACGTGGTGTCTCATGCCTGTAATCCCAGCACTTTGGGAGGTTGAGGAGGGTGGATCACGAGGTCAGGAGTTTGAGACCAGCCTGGCCAACATGGTGAAACCCTGCCTCTACTAAAAATACAAATAATTAGCCGGGTGTGGTGGAGGGCACCTATAATCCCAGCTACTTGGGAGGCTGAGACAGAAGAATTGCTTGAACCCGGGAGGCGGAGGTTGCAGTGAGCCAAGGTCGCGCCATTGCACTCCAGCCTGGGTGACAGAGCAAGACTCTGTCTCAAAAAAAAAAATTACCTTCAGGCTATGTGTTTAAGGGGTATATGAAACATAAATGAATTTCATGTTTTTAAGTGCTGTTAAACATTTTTAAGTGTTTTCTGTGGGACAGTCAGTTTGTACACCTAGCCCACAAACGTATCAGTATTCCACCATATGTTTTCTCCACCCTTGCTATGAGGATGTAAAACTGTTAGGAAAAATAAATCACAAAATTGAGCTAATTAGCTCCATAACAAATTTATGATTTTCAGCCTCAGCTGGGCCTTCTCTATTGTTCTACAACTCTTTAATTCATCTTTATTCAGTTTCATTTCTGATTTCCCACAGCAGCTGTTTCAACCCATTACTACACTCCAATCCTCCCACTCCAACCTCTTCATCTTTTAATTATTTCAGAAAATGAAGCTTCTTACTTCACAACAAAAAAACGACTTTCAGGTAAGAATCCCGTCAACCCTTCTTCGTTTCATTCCAAAGTTTTTTCTGTTCTTCATCCTTTCCTGCTTCCCTCCTCTCTTGGAAGAAGGGGTGTTCTTTCTTACCTTTTTTCCCCCTCTCTCTACCTATGGTCTAGAATAGTGTTACTTAAAGTGTGGTCATGGACCCCTTCCAACCCACAAACTGTTTGATACTGATCTACAACAGCATAAGCACTGAAATTAAGAGTAAGAATTTAGAAACTTCTGTAGCAATTTGATAAATCAATTTTATGTTCATTGGCTTTAATAATGAAAGCTTGGGGCTTGTGTTTTGAATGTCTTTGTGTTTGTACTGCATTTTTTCTAGTAACTCATTTTTATTATATTTTACAGAAGTACCAGTCTGCAACAGCTTGAAAACTTAAAAAGCTGATCCTTCACCACAGGTAGTTTGAGAACTATTGGACTAAAACCCATCTTACACTAACTTGTCCGAGATTCGACTCCATGCATTAACCCTTTTCTCTCTCATTTCTTCACTCTCACTCTCCATACACATTCTTTATTATTTTTGCCTCAAAAAGTGACATTTATTCAAAGAAAAAAAAAGGCAAGATGTCCATCCTTTGGCTCCCTTCCCTCCCCCCTCTTGCTGCTCCTCAGTCCCCCCAAGACTGAACTCTGGCTGGGGCTAGGTGGCAGGACAGCCCCTCAGATGAGGTCAGCCACATTGAGGGGCATTAGCTCAACGAAGGTGTTGTAGAAGGTCTATAGGTCTTGAAGAGTCCTCTTGTCTTCTTCTGTTACCATGTTAATAGCCACACCCTTACAGCCAAACCATCCACCTCGACCAATTCTGTGGATATAGTTTTCCCTGTTGGTGGGAAGGTCATAGTTGATGACTTAAGAAACCTGCTGCACATCAGTGCCTCTGGCCTACATCAAGAAAGACAACTCTTCAGCATGTGCATGAGAATCTATTCCGAAGGGATGACATGTTGGTATCCATGTAGGCAGCCAAGGAAAGCAGAGGAAATAAGCATCCCTGTTCTCCAAAGACCTTAGACATGCCAGATTCTATTCCAAGTTGCTACTTTCCTGAGAGGGGCACCGGATGTCCCCTTGGAGAGGGAATCACCTTGGATGACATTCTTACATATTAACTTTGCCTACTGTGTTGCCGTCTTATTTCTCACTTTCTGTTTACTGCCAGCCTTCTCAAAAGAATAATTCTTATATACTGTTTCCACCCTCCTCATCTTCTGTTTATCCCTCAAACCACAGCAATTTGGCTTATCCCCCTACTACTGCTCCAGGAAAAGTCACCAGTGATGTTTAAATTGCCCAATTCATAATGGCCCTTCTAGTTCTTGTCCTGTCAGACCTCTGCTCTGTGTTTACTGTGACTACCCCTTCCTTTGAGGACCTCTCTTCTCCTATATTTCTCTGATAGCCCTCATCTGATTATTGCTTCTTTCAGTGTCTTTTAGAGTCTTCTCTTACTCCAGCTACCTGTCATTCAGGCCTCTATCCTCAGACTTTTCCTTTTGCTCTACATTTATTGCCATCAATTTACTCAACATCTGTATGCTGATGAATCCCAAATATCTTAACTCTAACCCTGACTTCTCTAACCAAGCTGCAGGCTGAGTTTTTAATTGGCTTACTAGATAGTTTCACGTGGATATCCCAAAGACACCTGCAAATCAACTTATCTGAAACAAAAACTTATTATGCACAACCTTGGGCTTCTTAGGTATTCCCTGTTTTAGTTATTGGCCTATCTACCTGATTACTCAGGCCTGGGAGTCATCTTTAACTCTTATTTATCTCTCATTCTTATACTAAGTCCATCAACATTACCTTAAATCCATTCCACTTCTATTGCCTTATTTCATCAACCCCTACTGAGAGCCACGTGGCTACTCTCTCTATAACCAGTCTATTCTTGGCACCTCCGTCAGAAGGAATGTTCAGAAAACACTGTTTTGATCTTATCACTTTGCTGCTTAAAACCTTTGGTTAATTTCTCATGGCCTATAAGGAGAGCCCCAAACTCTTTAGCATTGCGTATAGGAACATTTATAATCACACTCCAGACAAGTTCTCTAGCCTTGTCTTTCACCATTATCCCCTTATTCTGGTCAGATTATTGGCAGTTCCTTGAGTATGCTATGTACTGTCGCTTCTCTATTTTTATTTTAGGAAATTAATTTTATTCCCTTTTTTGCCCATGCTGTTTCCTCTTTCTGGAATGTTCCTCCCCACTTCTTTACTAATAAACTTCAACTTATCCTTTAAGTCCTAATTTAAATATTGCCTCCTCTATCAGGCCAGTCTCATGTTATAGATCTATTCCCTTCTGCCAGCTAGTCTCCCTTTCTTGAGGACAAGGACGATGTCATGAATCTTTATGTCCCTGGCCCCATGACTAGCATATAATGTTTCTTGAGTGACTACAAGAAGAAGAAAATAAAAAAGGAAAATAGTCTCCATAAAGGGCATTCTCTTAATAAAATAATTATATCTGTGACATAATTTTTTTCATATTCTAGAGAAAAGAAAATTCTAGCCCCTTAGGTAGTGGGATCTGAAAGTTACCAGCAACAGACTGTCAAAGAGCATATTGTGGATTCATTTCTTTAAATCTCAAAGACAAAAAACGTATTTTTCTTCTAAAAATGCCATACAATACATAGTACAGTATTAGGAGCATTGTGTGTGTTCAATAAATACATGCAATATTGAAATCAACTGCAAAAATGTAGATCCATGGTTACTGCTGCTTACCAGTACCATGCCTCAAATTAAAAACTACCAATAAGAAATGTACCAGGGTTTGGGGAAGGATTATGTATTCAAATATTGTTTTTAAATAATTTGTCCTTGTTGTTGTAGATCTGTTTCTCTTCTCCAAATCAAAACATAGACGAGCCTTTCTGTTCCCCTTTCTTAGGTGCTTTTGTTTGCAAGGTCAAAATCAGAAGTTCAGGAAGATCACCTGAATTCAGAGCTTTTGGTTTCAGAAGCCTAGGTTCATTGAGGAAGTATGCTGACTTGTCCCTGAGGGTTAACAGGTGAATGCTTTTGAGTAGAGGTGGGAGAAGCTGTCTAACATAGAAGTTGAGCTTCTCTGAGACTAGAGAGGAGATGGGAGTGATGGTAGATTTCATGAACATAAAGAACTACTTTTGCTGCCTTTTAGTATCCTAAAGAAGAGACAAGATCTCCTAAGGGAATGGAGACATGATACACTTAAGAAAGTCTGAATACTAATCCATGAGGCTGCCAACCTCAACCAAAACACCGCACTATCACCACCAATGTGCAAGGGTGGCACAGAAGCACTACCCCTTCTAAGTTTAAAGGGATTTGCCTGAGAAACATATCAACAATGATGGGTATGCACAAAAGGGCAGAAGGCCTATCCTGAAAGTTGTGTTCTGTGTATCATTTGCTAGGGTCTTCATACAACCTTGACAGAGGGAGATAAAATCATGAGTGAGATTGAATTTTTAGCCAGCTGGAAAGGTGAAAGGCTCAGAGCAGATTGAATTTAGTTGTAGAGATATAAAGAAATGTGACATTTTTGCACCCTGGTTGTGTGGACCAGATTTCACGGCTGCAATTCTAATTTGGTGTTCTCGGTAACTTACTTGCTCACTTTGTACCTTAAATTTATACTTTAAAAAAACAAAGATAACACCTTCCCTCTACCTTACAAGATTTTTATGACACAAAAATTAAATAAGGTAAGAAAAATTACTTTGAAAAGGTACAAAACAAATGAATATATTTCAGTAAAATGTAGAAATCAGTGTAAAAAAACATATTTGATAGCTTTAGTTCTACATTGAACCTAAAGAATATATTATGATAAAACTGATAGCACAAATGTATTTATTATCTTAATCTAGGTTGCCTGTATTGAGATATGTTTTTAATATTTTCTGTACAAATGCACTAGTTGTTTTCCTCAGCTTGTCTTTAATTGTCTTGTGTTTAATCACTTTCAAATGAAAGAAGTCCAGATATATAGTTTCCCTTATGAACTACATCTTCAATAATTTGATCTTTACTGAGGACAGTGTTATTCCTTGGGTGTAATGAAGTATAACCAACTGCATCATAACGTGTATTCACTGATGACTCATGTTCTGAACCACACAGAGTCAGACCTTGGAACATTCCTGCTTGCCTCATTGCCAGCTCCTTGGGCAAACCCTATAACCTAAGGGTACCTGGGTTGCCAGAGTTTGCAGAATCAGATTGCCTAAGTGAAGGGAGAGCATATGTAATATATAAGAGGCACCATTGCACACTGATGGTTAAAGACAGTGACTCTGGATGGTGACTGCATTGCACAACTCTAGGGGGCACTTGACCCAGCTTTGAATCCATTCTACCATATCACAACTACATGATATTAGACAAATCATTTAATCTTAGTAACCCTTGTAAAATGGGGGTAATAATAGTACCTTCTTCATGGAGTTATTGGGAAGATTCAATCATATAATGAATGTAAAGCCCTCAGCACAGTGCCTAACACTGTGCATACCCAATAAATGGCAGCTGGTGTCAATATAAAAGTATCAGCAGGCAAGGGCAGAGTGGTAGGGAAATGATTCCAAGACCACCTTGGGAGCAAAGATCTGCATTTGCTGGAAAGTCAAATGATCACTAGGAAATGCTATCTGGGAAAAAATACCATGTAGTTATGTGCCTGATTATGATGTGAAACATACATTCCTCACTACATGGCAGGAACTTTGTCCTGATTACTGTGATATCCAGCATAGAATGGTGCTTCACATATAGCAATCACTCAATAAACATGAATTAAATCAATCAAACTAGGGGTTGCCAATGACATAGGTCCCAGAGCTCTACAGCAGCCCACCACTGACAGTTTAGCACAATGCCCTGAATATAGTATGTGCTCAAGAAGGAATGAGTGATGTAAGACCCTCAAACAGTGTGGTACTTTACCAGATCAGTTTCTGCTTTACCTTAGTTGGATAAGTTACATCACCCAAGTTCAGCTTTTTTTTTGTTGCCTGGATTTCATCAGTTCCAAAGCCCTATCTCAATTTTAGAATCCCTAATTCATCATGTACATTCATTTGACAAATACTCTGAGTGCTTAGTACATGCCAGGCATTATGCTGGATGCCATGAACTTCCTGGAGCTTGTTTAGTGGGGAGACTAGCAGCATGCAAGTCAACAAGCAGATAAGATGATTTCAAATAGTGATAACTGACTGCTATAAGAAAAATAAAACATGGTAACTTTATGGGGGATTACCTTAGATGATGTGGTCAGAAAAAGGTCAGAGAGAGCCTCATCTCTAAGGATGTAACACCTAAGCTGGATGACGAAAATCAGTAGCTGTGGAAATAAAAGAAGGTCGCTCTCTTGGAAGTGCCCAATTTCTTCTGTAAAGCTGTGAAAAATCTCTCAAAAATGGAGGACAGTTAAGCAAAGACTGGAGACTGCAGGAGGAGAAAGTGAGCAAGGATTGGCAAATTGCCATCCTGCCTAAACCAGTCTCAAATTTTTGAGCTATTTTTAGAGGTTGTTTCATTGCATGTCAAGTTTAGAAAGTTACTTAGAGATCATCCAGATCTGTGCTTTTCTATACGTGGTATATGTACCCCTGGTGGTACATGCCATGATTTTAGGTACTCACAGATGAACATTATTTATTTTGACGTGTATTTAAAAAAAACATGTAGGCTGGGCGTGGTGGCTCATGCCTGTAATCCCAGCAGTTTGGGAGGCCAAGGTGGGTGGATCATCTGAAGTCAGGAGTTCGAGACCAGCCTGGACAACATGGTGAAACTCTGTCTCTACTAAAAATATATATATAAAAAAAATTAGCCAGGTGTGGTGGCACGCGTGTATGTAGTTCCAGCTATGCAGAATGCTCAGGCAGGAGAATTGCTTGATCTCTGGAGGCGGAGGTTGCAGTGAGCTGAGATCGAGCCACTGCACTCCAGCCTGGGCAACAGAGCAAGACTCTGTCTGAAGAAAAACAAAAAACAAAAATCATCTAATATCCAGCCCATGATGTCATGATTATTATTGATGAAATTAATGTAGGAAGAGCCACGCCAAGTCACTTTCCAGAGATCAACTTGGTTGGCCAAGAATGGACCCTGGATAGGCTTATGGGATGAACCTGAGGTAGGGAAGGCTGCCATCCCTACCCCCAGGGAATGAGACAGAGCATGCCCAAATACCCTTCCTGTAATTTATATTACCCTTGGGTATGTCAAAAATCATGCAGGTTATACACAGATGGAAATACTGATTTGACTCTCTTGCCTTTGAATTCCTTCCACAAAGAAATTATTTTAGAGCCTATAAACATCTAAGGAAATGGCCGGTCCTCTTGGTGGTTAAGTGAAAAGCCTCTAGAGTTAGTCATACCTGAATTTGAATCTCAGCTCTGCCATTTAATTGCTATGTGACCTTGGGCAAGTAGTTTAAACCTGTCTATGCCTTAGTTTCCTCATCTGGAGAGATGGGGATTCTAGGACCTATTTCTCAGAGTTATTGAAATGATTAAATGAGATAATATACACTTTTCCCAGTGTCTGTCACACAGTAGGTGCTCAAAATACATGATAGCTCTAATTATTCAAATTTTGGGGGGTAGTCTCCATTTCAAATATTCTGTTCCATTTGTAGATTATTCATACTCATTTGATATTCTAAAATGTCATCACTGTGTATTTTTCTTCAGCATTTGAAGGAGGATATTTTTTTTCAGATATAAAGACATAAAACTGCCTCCACTTTCTATACTTGATTTGAAACTCTCAATCCTAGTCAAATACATCTTATTAAGACCCAAAGCGTAGGATGGCTACTATCAATAAACAGAAAATAACAGGTATTGGTGGGGATGTAGAGAAAATGGTACCCTTGTGTACAGTTGGTGAGAATGTAAAATGGTTCAACCACTGTGGGAAACAGTATGGCAGTTCCTTAAAAAATTTAAAATAGAATTATATGATCCATCAATTTTGCTTATGGGTATATACTCAAAGGAATTGAAAACAGAATCTTGAAGAGATATTTGTACACCTGTTTTCAAAGCAGCATTATTCATGATAGCTAAAACAGGAAGCAGCTCAAGTGTCCATCAACAGATGAATGGATAAGCAAAGTGTGGTATATACATACAATGAAATATTATTCAGCCTTAACAAAGAAGGAAACTCTGTAATATGCTACAGCATGGGTGAACCTTGAGGACACTATACTAAAGGAAATAAGCCAGTCACAAAAAGACAAATACTGTATGATTCTACCTATATGAAGTACTCAGAGTAGTCAAAATCATAGAGAGAGAAAACAGAACAGTGATTGCCAGGGACTGAGGGAAGGCAAGAATGGGGAGTTATTGTTTAATGGGTACAGAGTTTCAGTTGTACAGTATGAAAAGGGTTATGGAGATGGATGGTGGTGATGGTTGTTAGACATAATGATGTGTTTAATGCCACTGAATTATACATTTAAAAACAGTTAAGATGGTACATTTTATGTTTCATGTATTCTAATGCAATAAGAAATTCTAGAAAAAAGAAGACCTAAAGCAGACTTGTACCCACAAAGAATGGTGAAGGGAAAAGAGTTATCTTTGAACACAGAAGTACCAGGCAGTGAAATTTTGAGTTTTCCGCAGAAGTACAACAATGAGTGGACAGACAAGAAGCCAGGGTAGGCGAGACCTTTCACTGGGTGTGACCCTTCATTTCCAGTTCTACTTGAAGATTTTGCTTTAATTAACACAAAGGTAAAGTTCTGATTGTAGATGGGCTGATATTGCTTATGATCAGTCGTTTTTCTAAATTATATAAACCTCATTATAATTATACATATGAAATGCCTGGTAATAAAATTGCATTGTAATTACACAGCCCTTAACATCAGTATTAAACCTGCAGGCTCCAGCTGCCCTCTGATATTCATTAAAATGTCAGGGGAGGTAAATCCACTCAATGGGTTTTGTTCTGGAATCTGTATGCCCTCCGGGGTCAGCCGAAAACTCTTAGAAAATTATCCTTTAATATTTGAATCAATATACATGTATCCAAACCATACCCTTCTTCTTCATCAACTCTCTAGTTCTGCATACCTAATTAGACCCATCAATTCCTCCATAGCCTTCCTGAGACAGAGAGAATTAAGCAATGAGCTAGCCAGGGTACTGCCTGTGGTGCCAATTTAAAAGGGATGTTTAAAAATCCCTGGAATAAAACATAAATATGCTACTGCATACCTTGGGTTTCTGCCAGTACTTCCTAAAGTAATTGGTGAAATGAAAATTGGCCACTTCTTTCACTTAAAGAGGCTGGGACCCTTGAGTAAAAAAAGCAAAAGCAAGCCAGTCCTCACTGTGCCAACCACATTATTTTCATGACAAGCACGTGCAAGTTAAAGGGTGTGCCACCAATGGTGAGATTAGCAAGCTGGGAGTTGCTGAAAGTAGGCAATTCTCCACAATCACCTGATATTGAGAAACAAAATACTGCATGTTGCAATGCTCTTTATAAAAAATGAGGGGTTCATTTCCTTATGTAAATTTTAAATCCTCTAATATACCTTCCCCAAAGTTTCCTGGTTTGGAGAATTGCAAAAGGACACTGGGGACAAAATAAGAACTACAGAAAAGTGGGAAATGGTTTGTTGTCAAGAAAACCAAAAAGGGGAAACTCTAAGGTCTTTTGAATGTGATTTTATAACTATATACCTTTAAGTTACCTGATTTTATAATTATATCCCTGTATGTTGCTGCCATTATATTTAGTTTTGAGTGACAAAACAAAACAAAAGAAATGAAAGTAATAAATCAGTAATTTAAAATGCCAATTTAGGATTTTTTGCTATAGTTGAAAGCAAAACACACACACAGACACACACACACACACAGACACACACACACACACACACACACACACACACACACAGAGTGGTTAAGCTCGTAGACTCAAATATGAGCCTACCAGAGATTAAATCCTGGCTCCACCACTTACTAGCTGTGTGATCTTGGCTAAGTGTCTTATCCTTTGGGCCTCAGATATTATATGGGGATGATGATGGTGGTGGCGGTGGTGGTGATGATGACGATGATGATGACGATAATGGTGCTCACCTCCTAGGATTAAATGAGGTAATGTATGTAAAGTGGTTAACATAGTTCCTGACATATGGTAAACACTCAATAAATGACAGCTATTATTGTTATAAGTGTAGGTAGTGAATTCAAACGTAAGGAAAAATGGCATACACTTTTTAAAATAGAAGCTCAGTCTCTCCCTACTCTCATTAAGTAAATGTGAGAAAATATTATAAATATATTCAGGTGAAGAGGCACCAAAACAAAAGCCTGCCTGGGGCATCCACCTTGTCTCATCGAGTCTTGCAGAGGAGGGCAGCTGTGGTACAAGCAAAAGAATGCTAGATTTTTATAACTGGAAAATCTGGCTTCAGGTCGCATCTCTGCTGCTTAATAGTTACTAGTGTGACCATGAACAAATCATATAACCTCTCTGAGTTACAATTTCCTCATATGGAAATGAAGATACCTAATTTATAGATGAGTGGTGAGGACTGGAAATGGTTTTATGGAAAAGCATCTGGCACATATTAGGCACTCAGCAATTGTTTATTGACTCTGAATCACAGAAATAAAATACTTCTATGGAGATTTTCATACTTATCTGTCATCAAGGATGATGGCTCAAGTTTCTGAGTAGCACTGATTTTGCCTCAAATTAGCTTCTGCCATTTCTTGTGAAAAGGTCAATATTGCTGTCATATCCACAAAGCTCCAGGACGTAATTGTGTATGCCTGCTAAGACTTTTTAAACTAGAGTTTGGCTTAAATGCCAGCACAGACCTTTCTAAGTGTATGTAATACTGAAAAAAAATGCTGAAATATTTCAAAGATGCTACTATTAATACCAACTTCAAGAATGATGAGGAACTTGATGGTGGCAACTATAGTAACATCTTTTAGTTTTCAATGGTTTTGTTTCATTTTGTTTTAAGTCACTGGCAAGATTATAGTCCAATTTGTCCTCTATTGACTACTGAACGATATTGTTTGTTGAACATTCCTGGAATCTGTTTGACTGTAACATAATCTGGTTTTGTGTACATAAAATTAGATTTAATACAGAAACAGGAGACGTGAACAGCATCAAAATAATTCCTGAATACTCATAGGCCTTATAAAAATATTTAACAGCATTAACTGACTTCCACTCTGATAGATACGGAGCAAATTTAGCAGTCTCTAGAAGCTCTTACTCAAATATATAGTAGTCCCCCTTTATACATGGTTTCACTTTCAGTGGTTTCAATTACCCACAGCCAACTGTGGTCCGAAAATATTAAATGGAAAATTTCAGAAATAAACAATTCATACGTTTTAAATTATGGACGATTTTAAGTAGGGTGATGAAATCTTGCACCGTCCTGCTCTGTCCCCTGGGATATGAATCTTCCCTTTGTCAGGGTAACCATGCAGTCTAAACTATTCACCCATTAGTCACTTAGTAGCCATCTCAGTTATCAGATCGACTGTTCTGATATCACAGTGCTTGTGTTCAAGTAACCCTTATTTTACTTAATAAGCACCCCAAACTTAATAAGCAAGAGTAGTAAGGCTGGCAATTCAGATATGCCAAAGAAAAGCTGTAAAGTGTTTCCTTTAAGCGAAAAGGTAGGCCAGGCACGGTAGCTCACACCTGTAATCCCAACCCTTTGGGAGGATGAGGTGGGTGGATCGCTTGAGTTCATGAGTTTGAGACCATCCTGGGCCACATGGCGAAACCTCATCTCTGTGAAAAATACAAAAATTAGCAAGGCATAGTGGCACAAGTCTGTAGTCCCATTGGCTTGGTGGGCTGAGGTGGGAGGATTGCTTCAGCCTGGAAGGTCGAGGCTGCAGTGGGCTGTGATTGTGCCACTGCATTCCAGCCTGGGCGACAGAGTGAGACCCTGTCTCGTTAAAAAAAAAAAAAAAAGAAAGAAAGAAAAATTAAAAAAATTAAAACCTAAACGTTCTCAACTTAGTAAAGAAAAAAATAACTTTTATTAAAATACATTGTTGTAATTGTTCTATTGTTATTATTCTCTAATGCGGCTAATTTATAAATTAAACTTTATCATAGATATGTGTGTATGGGAAAAACATAGTATATACAAGGTACAGTACTATTTGCCATTTCAGGCATCCACTGGGGGGTAATAATGTCAGACGGATGACAAAGTAGTATATAAAGAGCCTTTCAGAATCAATAATTAAAACACCATTAACAAAGTGGGCATAGGCTATGAGTAGATTATTAAAAAAAGAACTACAAATCGTCATATAATCAATAAACATATGAAAAATGTCAAATCTCACTAGTATTCAGAGAAATAAGCCATAATAAGATATTATTTTTCACCAATATGATATTGCTAAATATCATTTTTAAGATGCTATTAGAAGGGTTCAGGAAAACCAGCATTCCTGTACATTGATGATACAAACTTTCTAGCAGGCAATATATGTATTGGTACCGACATATAGTATTCCTTCAGTAAATATTTTTTCATTCATTATGAGTGAATAATTTCATTGCTGACATTAAAATAAATTTTCAGACATTTTGACAACGTGCCTTGGCACAATGCTCTGAATTCATAAAAATTGCCACTGACTCTTGCTATTGTTGGCTCCCAACCTTGAGGAAGTTTATAATATCCTGCTATTGCTGGCTTGCTTTCATGCCATCTTTCCCTTTTCTTCGAAGTGCTGTATGGCATATATATTTTTAATTAAAATGCCTCATATATAATTTTGTTTTGAGATATTTAAAAAAAAAAAAACCCCATGTTGAACCTTAGGATAATTGTAGCCACCTTACAGGGTTGCAGATTTGGAGCTGGGAAGCACTACTTGGCAGTCAGCTGTGTGATACTTTTCTTTCTTTCTTTTTTTTTTTTTTTTTTGAAAGAAGGAAAGAGAGAAAAGAAGAAAGAAAGAAAGAGTGAAAGAAAAAAAAGAATGTAAGCGAGAAAGAGGAAGAGAAAGAGGGAGAGAGGATACTTTTCAATTGTTCTTTGCTAATTCTGTAATGTATTCTTCTCACAATGTGAACAGATCCTTTCTGTCAATAAGGAAAGCATAATTTTGTTAATGATAGGTAAGCACTTTATTATCTGTATTTGGCAGGCTTAGACATATTGCTGTCTTTTGGAGAAAAACAGCTGTTTCCAGATGTCATTAAAGAAGGCATTACCACTGACAAAGCTTTCTCATAAAGTATCTTACAACAGTTCTGTGTGCTGTCAGAGCTGCTTGTACCAAAAAATCTATGGGAGTTAGGGCCCTGTACTTTCTAATTGCTAACTGCTTTGATTACAACCTCCTGCTCAGATATTACAGTGATTGACATTTCCATCTATACACATGATTCCATCTATACAGATTTTCTTCTCTTATAATCACATTGCTTCAGTGTTATGACACATCTGATCTTTGTGAATACTTGCCTAGAATTCTGACACTTCCATTAGTAGCACACAGACAGTTTGGACCTGTTGGAAATTGACACAATGTATTTTGCTTATTCTGGAAGCATTAATTTTAATTTCTCTTTTGTGAATTTATTTATGTAAATGTAATCATTTGACTACACGGTTACCTTTTTTTTTTTTTGACATTTCTCAATTATGTTGCCTGGTTTCTCATCCAAAAGGATAATTATTGTAATAAATTCTCAGTACAAAAGATTAATTATTATAGAAACTTCAGTGCTCTTTTTCCATCTGATCAACAGTTACTTTTTATTTAATAAGCTTTTCAAGGCTTTTGTGGAACTTAACTGATTTCCACTTAAGTCTTTTTTTTTCATTTAGTCTTTCAATATGAGAACCAACTAGGAAAAATTATTCAAAAGCTGGTAATAATTTAGGTGACTGGTTTTTCCTTTTGGCCTATCTAAAGAAGTCCCTTTTTGCCTAAGTACTTAGCTTTCCATTGTGTCCCTACAACCTAGAATTCAGCAGAACACTCATTATCCATGCAAACTATGAATTTGCCCTACACTACACATTTACATACTACATTTTGTGTGTGTGTTTTATACTTTAAGTTCTGGGGTACATGTGCAGAATATGCAGATTTGTTACATAGGTATACACATGCCATGGTGGTTTCCTGCACTTATCGACCTGTCATCTACATTAGGTATTTCTCCTGATACTATTCCTCCCCTTGCCTCCCACCCACTGACAGGCCCTAGTGTGTGATATTCCCCTCCCTGTGTCCATGTGTTGTTGTTCAACTTCCGCTTGTAAGTCAGAACATACAGTGCTTGGTTTTCTATTCTTAGGTTAGTTTAATGAGAATGATGATTTCCAGCTTCATCCATGTCCCTGCAAAGGACATGAACTCATCCTTTTTATGGCTGCATAGTATTCTATTGTGTACATGTGCCACATTTTTTTTTTTTTGAGAAGGAATTTTGGTCTGTCGCTAGACTGGAGAGCAGTGGCACAATCTTGGCTCACTGCAACCTCCGCCTTCTGGGTACAAGTGATTCCCCCGCCTCAGCCTCCCAAGTAGCTGGGACTACAGGCATGTGCCACCACACCTGGCTAATTTTTTGTATTTTTTTTAGTAGAGATGGGGTTTCACCATGTTAGCCAGGATGGTCTTCATCTCCTGACCTTGTGATCTGCCCACCTTGGCCTCCCAAAGTGCTGAGATTACAGGTGTAAGCCACCGCACCCAGCCATTTCCTGACATTTTAATTATAGCCATTCTAACTAGTGTGAGATGGTATCTCATTGTGGTTTTGATTTGCATTTTTCTAATGACCAGTGATGATGAACTTTTTTTTTCCCAGTCTTTCTTGGCTGCATAAATGTCTTGAGAATTGTCCATTCACATCCTTTGACCACTTTTTGATGGGGTTGTTTTTTTCTTGTAAATTTGTTTAAGTTCTATGCAGATTCTGGATATTAGCCCTTAGTCAGATGGATAGATTGCAAAGATTTTCTCCCATTCTGTAGGTTGCCTGTTCACTCTGATGATAGTTTCTTTTGCTGTGCAGAAGCTCTCTAGTTTAATTAGATCCCATTTGTCAATTTTGGGTTTTGTTGCCATTGCTTGTGGTGCTTTAGTCATGAAGTCTTTGCCCATGCCTATGTCCTGAATGGTTTTGCCTAGGTTTTCTTCTAGGGTTTTTGTGGTTTTAGGTCTTACGTTTAAGTCTTTAATCCATCTTGAGTTAATTTTTGTATAACGTGTAAGGAAGGGGTCCAGTTTCTGCTTTCTGCACATGGCTAGCCAGTTTTCCCAACACTATTTATTAAACAGGGAATCCTTTCCCCATTGCTTACTTTTGTCAGGTTTGTCAAAGATCAGATGGTTATAGATGTGTGGTGTTGCCTCCAAGGCGTCTGTTCTGTTCCATTGGTCTATATCTCTGTTTTGGTACCAGAACCATGCTGCTTTGGTTACTATAGCATTGTAATATAGGTTGAAATCAGGTAGCGTGATCCCTCCAACTTTGTTCTTTTTGTTTGGCTTGTCTTGGCTATGCAGAATCTTTTTTGGTTCTATATGAAATTTAAAGTAGTTTATTCTAATTCTGTGAAGAAAGTCAATGGTAGCTTGATGGGGATAGCAGTGAATCTATAAATTATTTTGGGCAGTATGGTCATTTTCATGATATTGATTCTTCCTATCCATGAACATGGAAAGCTTTTCCATTTGTGTCTTCTGTTATTTCCTTGAGCAGTGGTTTGTAGTTCTCCTCGAAGAGTTCCTTTACATCCCTTGTAAGTTGTATTCCTAGGTATTTTATTCTCTTTGTAGCAATTGTGAATGGGAGTTCACTCATGATTTGGCTCTCTGTTTGTCTATCATTGGTGTATAGGAATGCTTGTGATTTTTGCACATTGAATTTGTATCCTGAGACTTTGCTGCAGTTGCTCATTAGCTTAAGGAAATTTTGGGCTGAGACGATGAGGTTTTCTAAATGTACAGTCATGTCATCTGCAAACAGAGACATTTGACTTCCTCTCCTCCTATTTGAATACCCTTTATTTCTTTCTCTTGCCTGATTGCCTTGGCCAGAACTTCCAATATTATGTTGAATAGGAGTGGTGAGAGAGGGTATCATCCTTGTCTTGTGCCGGTTTTCAAAGGGAATGCTTCCAGCTTTTGCCCATTCAGTATGATATTGGCAGTGGGTGTGTCATAGTTCTTACTGTTTTGAGGTATGTTCCATCAGTACCGAGCTTATTGAGAGTTTTTAGCATGAAGGGGTGTTGAATTTTATCAAAGGCCTTTTCTGCATCTATTGAAATAATCATGTGGTTTTTGTCATTGGTTCTGTTTATGTGATGGATTACATTTATTGATTTGCGTATGTTGAACCAGCCTTGCATCTCAGTGATGAAAACGATTTGACCGTGGTGGATAAGCTTTTGGATGTGCTGCTGGATTTGGTTTGCCAGCATTTGATTGAAGATTTTTGCATCAATATTCATCAGAGATATTGGCCTGAAATTTTTGCTGTTGTTGTTTTGTCTCTGCCACGTTTTGGTGTCAGGATGATGCTGGCCTCATAAAATGAATGAGGGAGGATTCCCTCTTTTTCTATTGTTTGGAATCGTTTCAGAAGGAATGGTACCGTCTCTTCTTTGTACCTCTGGTAGAATTAGGCTGTGAATCTGTCCGATCCTGGACTTTTTTTGGTTGGTAGGCTATTAATTACTGCCTCAGTTTCGGAACTTGTTATTGATCTATTCAGGGATTCAACTTCTTCCTGGTTTAGACTTGGGAGGGTGTATGTGTCCAGGAATTTATCTACTTCTTCTAGTTTTTCTGGTTTATTTGCGTAGAGGTGTTTATAGTATTCTCTGATGGTAGTTTGTATTTCTGTGGGATCTGTGGTGATATCCCCTTTATCATTTTTTATTGTATCTATTTGATTCTTCTCCCTTTTCTTCTTTATTAGTCTGGCTAGCAGTCTATTTTGTTGATCTTTAAAAAAATAAAAACCAGCTCTTGGATTCATAGATTTTTTTGAAAGGTTTTTTATGTCTTTATCTCCTTCAGATCTGCTCTGATCTTAGTTATTTCTTGTCTTCTGCTAGCTTTTGAATTTGTTTGCTCTTGCTACTCTAGTTCTTTTAATTGTGATGTTAGGGTATCAATTTTAGTTCTTTCTTGCTTTCTCTTGTGGGCATATAGTGCTATAAATTTCCCTCTAAACATTGCTTTAGCTGTGTCCCAGAGATTCTGGTAGGTTGTGTCTTTGTTCTCATTGATTTCAAAGAGCTTATTTATTTCTGCCATAATTTTGTTATTTACCCAGTAGTCATCCAGGAGCAGGTTGTTCAGTTTCCATGTAGATGTGTGGTTTTGAGTGAGTTTCTTAGTTCTGAGTTCTAATTTGATTGCACTGTGTTCTGAGAGACTGTTAAGATTTCTGTTCTTTTGCATTTTCTGAGGAGTATTTTACTTACAATTATGTGATTAATTTTAGAATAAGTGTGATGTACTGTGGAGAAGAATGTATATTCTGTGGATATGGGGTGGAGAGTTCTGTAGATGTCTATTAGGTTCACTTGGTCCAGAGCTGATTTCAAAAGTCCTGAATATCCTTGTTAATTTTCTGTCTGGTTGATCTGTCTAATGTTGACACTGGGATGTTAAAATCTCTCACTATTATTGCGTGAGAGTCTAAGTCCCTTTGTAGGTCTCTAAGAACTTGCTTTATGAATCTGGGTGCTCCTGTATTGGGTGCATATATATTTAGGATAGTTAACTCTTCTTGTTGCATTGATCCTTTTACATTGTGCCCTTCTTTGTCTCTTTGATCTTTGTTGGTTTGAAGTCTGTTTTATCAGAGACTAGTATTTCAATCCCTGCTTTTTTTTTCCTCTCCATTTTCTTGGTACATATTCCTCTATTGCTTTATTTTGAGTCTATGTGTGTCTTTGCACGTGAGATGGGTTTCCTGAATACAGCACATGGATGGGTCTTGACTCTATCCAATTTGCCAGTCTGTTTCTTTTAATTGGGGCATTTAGCCCATTTACATTTAAGATTAACATTGTTATGTGTGAATTTGGTCCTGTCATTATGATGGTAGCTGGTTATTTTATCCGTTAGTTGATGCAGTTTCTTCATAGTGTCGATGGTCTTTACAATTTGGTATGTTTTTGCAGTGGCTGGTACCAGTTGTTCCTTTCCATGTTTAGTGCTTTTTTCAGGAGCTCTTTTAAGGCAGGCCTGGTGGTGAGGAAATCTCTCAACATGTGTTTGTCTGTAAAGGATTTTATTTCTTTTTTGCTTGTGAAAGTTAGTTTGGCCGGATATGAAATTCTGGGTTGAAAATTCTTTTCTTTAAGAATGTTGAATATTGTCCCCCACTCTCTTCTGGCTTGTAGAGTTTCTGCAGAGAGATCCAGTGTTAATCTGATGGACTTCCCTTTGTGGGTAACCCGACCTTTCTCTCTGGCTGCCCTTCACATTTTTTCCTTCATTTCAACCTTGGTGAATCTGTTGATTATGTCTTGGGGTTGCTCTTCTTGAGGAGCATCTTTGTGGTGGTCTTGGTATTTCCTGAATTTGAATGTTGGCCTGTCTTGCTAGGTTGGGGAAGTTCTCTTGGATAATATCCTGAAGAGTGTTTTCCAACTTGGTTCCATTCACCCTGTCACTTTCAGGTACACCAATCAAATGTAGGTTTGGTCTTTTCATGTAGTCTCATATTTCTTGGAGGCTTTGTTCCTTTCTTTTCATTCTTTTTTCTCTAATCTTGTCTTCACACTTTATTTCATTAAGTTGATCTTCAATCTCTGATGTCCTTTCTTCTGCTTGATTGATTTGACTATTGATACTTGTGTATGCTTCACAAAGTTCTCGTGCTATTTTTCAGCTCCATCAGGTCATTTATGTTCTTTTCTAAACTGGTTATTCTAGTTAGCAATTCCTCTAACCTTTTTTCAAGGTTCTTAGCTTCTTTGCATTGGGTTAGAACATACTCCTTTACCTTGGAAGAGTTTGTTATTACCCACCTTCTGAAGCCTACTTCTATTAATTTGTCAAACTCATTCTCTGTCCAGTTTTGTTCCCTTGCTGGCGAGGAGTTCTGATCCTTTGGAGGAGAAGAGGCATTCTGGTTTTTGGAATTTTCAGCCTTTTTGTGCTTGTTTCTCCTCATCTTCATGGATTTATCTAACTTTGGTCTTTGCTGTTCATGACTTTCAGATGGAGGTTTTGTGTAGTTGTCCTTTTTGTTGATGTAGATGCTATTCCTTTTTGTTAGTTTTCCTTCTAACAGTTGGGGCCCCTCTGCTGCAGGTCTGCTGGAGTTTGCTGGAGGTCCGCTCCAGACGCTGTCTGCCTGGGTATCACCAGTGGAGGCTGCAGAACATCAAAGATTGCTGCCTGTTCCTTCTTCTGGAAGCTTTGCCCCAGAGGGGCACCCAGCAGATGCCAGTTGAAGCTCTCCTGTATGAGGTGTCTTTTGGCCCCTGCTGGGAGGAGTCACTCAGTCAGGAGTCATGGGTGTCAGGGACCCACTTGAGGAAGCAGTCTGACCCTTAGCAGAGCTAGAACACCATGCTGGGAGATCCACTGCACAGAGCCAGCAGGCAGGGACATTTATGTCTGCTGAAGCTGTGCCCACAGCCACCCCTTCCCCCGGTGTTCTGTCCCAGGGAAGTGGCAGTTTTATCTATAAGCCTCTGACTGGGGCTGCTGCCATTTTTTTTCAGAGATGCCCTGCCCAGAGAGGAGGAATCTAGAGGCAGTCCATACTACATTGTTAAACATGGACTTTGAGAGAGAAAGCACACTGCAACTAGAGACCTATGATACTATCTTGAGAGCAATTACTAAAGATTTTTAAAAAGTAAACCAGTGATACTGCCATCTTGTGGGTTATTGAATAGCTATTAAGAAGAATGAGGTAGGTTTTTATGTGCTCAAATGGAAAGATATCAAAGATACACTATCGAGTAGAATTAGAAAATTACCAAACAATATTTAGTAAGGTTTAATTTATATAGAAATATATATGTATCTGTATGTGTTCTTATATATAATTCACATTTATGTATATGCATAGAAAAAGGTCTATAGGGATATAAATCAAATTCTTTACATTGTTGCTATCCCTGAGAAAGGGGAAGTAAAATGTGTGGGGGATGCATGTGAAAATAGATTTTTACTTTTCACTTTTTGTAAAATTTGAATTTTTCACAAGTATATATTACTTAAAAGAAACTAAAAGCCCCTTATAACATTTGCTGTTATCATCACCAGGCCTGAACTGTTAAATGAGCAAAAGAAGTTTAGTGATGATAAGACCTCACTGGCCTTAAAACAAGAAAATAAAAAGAAAGTAACAACAATAATTGTTGTCATTTGTCCAACAATTAATCTTGAGTTAGATATTTCACAGGAATTATCTAATGCATGCCTTGTAATAGCCCTGAAAAGTAGGTTCTGTACCCTATTAGGAAGATAAAACTAAAGCTCAGAGAGATTAATTCGTCAGAGGCCACATAGTTGGTCTCTTAGCCTGTTGAGTCTGCCATATCAAGAATACCACAGACTGAGTGGCTTAAACAACAAACATTTATTTCTCACAGTTTTGGAGGCTGAGAAGTCCAGCTTTGAGGTCAGGGTGCCAGTGTAGTCAGCGTGGTGCAGGCCTTCTTCCTGTTTTCCTCACATGGCAAACTCAATTACCTCCCAAGCCCAGTAGCCTCTCAAAGGTCTAACCTCCAAACACTTCCACATTGGAGATTAGGGCCTTAACATGTGAATTTTAAGAGGTTACGAAATTCAGTCCATTTGTATTTTTATACCAACTTCAGCTGGTAAAAGCAGCTGAGCAGGAATTTCAACCTGAATTTATCTGGCTCTTATACCCATGTTGTTATCACCAAACAATATAACGTAATTCCAAGTACATAAATGGAGTTTATGATAGTGTCAGGGACAATTTTAAGTATTTTTATCCAGTCCTAAGTACTTTTTGTAGATAATAATTCATTTATTCCTCACAACAATTCTATGAGTTAAGTATTATTATCATTATTGTTTTATTATCTTAATTTTTCAAAATGAGGAAACTGAGATACAAACACATTACTTGCCAAATGTGTAAGTGGCGGAGCAAGGATTTGAATGATTCCAGGCAGTCTTATCATACATGCCACTGCATCTCTAGGGACCGTGTATAAGAGAGTCCTGTATGTGTCTCCCAGTTCCCATTCTCCCATCAAGGAGATTAAAGAAAAGATGACATATACTGACATAACCCAGACTTAATCAAGCTAAATAAAGTCATGGCTCAGCAAAAGCCTGCCATCTTATGTTTTACAAATGAATTCTTAAGTATCTGTACAATTCTCAGTAGGCTATCTTTCAAAAACACTTGAAATGAAATGTTCCCAGTTTGAAATCCAGAATAAGGTATAGGTCTGTCCCTTAAGGCATTCTCACCCTGTTTTGAGAATATGAAACAGTAGAATTGTGTCATACCAGAAGAGAGAAAATAAAAGTGGGCCTGAGGTTTCCATCATTGGTGAGGGGCTTCTAGTTTCAAATAAAGTTCACCTTACTCCTCAACTTGATAAAAGGCACCTATAGAGACATGACAGATAACATCTTACTTAATGGTAAAAGAGTAAAACTCTTCTGCTAAGATCAGGAACAAGAGGAAGATGTTCACTCACCCCACTTCTACCTAACACTGTATTGGAAGTTCTCAACAGGGCAGTTAGGGAAGAAAAAAAAATAATAGACCTCCAGTTTGGAAAGGAAGAATTCAAATGATCTCTATTTGAAGATAGCTTGATCTTATACATAGAAACCCCTAAAGAATCCACAAAATCACTATTATAGTAAATAAAAGAGT
This sequence comes from Cacajao melanocephalus, assembly GCA_963573385.1. NCBI lineage: Eukaryota > Metazoa > Chordata > Mammalia > Primates > Pitheciidae > Cacajao > Cacajao melanocephalus. The sequence continues at coordinate 869 of CAUYLG010033207.1, read as the reverse complement.
TCAGCAAAGTTGCAGGAGAAATACACAAAAATCAGTTGTGTTTCTACACAGTAGCAATGAACAATCTGACAATGAAATTAAGAAAATGACTCCAGGCTGGGCATGGTGGCTCATGCCTGTAATCCCAGTACTCTGGGAGGCTGAGGTAGGATGGTTGCTTGAGCCCAGGGGTTTGAGAATAGCCTGAGCAGCATAGTGAGACCCCCGTCTCTACAAATAATAATAATAAAAAAAGTTAGCTGGGCATGGTGGCACATACCCTATGGTCCCAGCTACTTGGGAGGTTGAGGCAGGAGGATCACTTGAGCCTGGGTAGTTAAGACTGCAGGGAATCATAATCACAATATTATACTCCAGACTGGGCAACAGAATGAGACCCTGTCAAAAAAAAAAAAGCAAGAAAGAAAAAAATTTCATTGCATCAAAAGAATAAAATAGGAATAAATTTATCCAAGAAAGTATAGGAATGTACACTGAAGACAATGAAACATTTTTGAAGGAAGTAGAAGAAAACATAAGTAAATGGCAAGAAATTCCATGTTCATGGTGTGCAGGAGACAATATTCTTAAGATAGCAATACTACTCTAACTGATCTATAGATTCAACACAATCCTTATAAAAATCCCAGTGGCTTCTCTGCAAAAATTGACATGATGATCTTAAAATTTGTAAGGAAATGCAAGGGCTCCAGAATAGCCAAAACAATCTTTAAAAAGACAGTAGTTGGGGAGAGAGATCCAAGATGGCCGATTAACAACAGCTCAGGATTGTAGCTCCTAGTGAAAGCGCAGAGAGCGAGTGGACGCCGCACTTTCAGACGAATTTTTGTTGCCCACAGACTAGGAGATTCCCGGCGGAGGAGCCACAC
>CAUYLG010033206.1:0-31969 GCA_963573385.1 Cacajao melanocephalus | reverse complement strand
TGTGGCTCCTCCGCCGGGAATCTCCCAGTCTGTGGGCAACAAAAATTCGTCTGAAAGTGCGGCGTCCACTCGCTGTCTGCGCTTTCACTGGGAGCTACAATCCTGAGCTGTTGTTAATCGGCCATCTTGGATCTCTCTCTCTGATATGAAGTTTTACTTTTTAATCACATGTAAAATAATTATGTGTATTTTTCATTTTTCTAAAATATGTTTTCTGTGTTATTTAATACAGTCTTATGCCAGAGCCACATTGTTTTAACTATTGTAACTTTATAATTTAACCTAATGGCAGTGTAAACCTTGCTTCGTTATTATTCAACCTTTTCTTAGTTACCAGTACTCACTGTGTTTGTGAAGAGAGCCTGGCCTTTGTGCTTGTACAGCCATGGATCTGAGCCTCATCTTTGCCTTTTTCATCTCTCTGACCTTAGGCACATAGCTTAATTTTTCTGAGCCTCAGATGATTCTTCCATTACAAGGAAATAATAATCCCACCTTCACTGGTTTGGGCGAGATTGAAAGACATAACGTATGTGAAGTGGTTAGACACCTAGTAAGTGTTTAGGAAATGATATTGTCATTTATGTGAAAATTACAGTAATTTTGTCTGGTTACAAAAAATATCCATTTGGGGAGAGTGAACATAAATACATTTCTATTTAGTAACAGCTCTTTTGTGTATGTTCTTCAGTAAAGATTTATGCTTTTTTTTTACAGGTATTACATGTTTATTAAATTTATTGTATTTGTGCATTTGACATGTAAATAATTTAAGACCATTTTATAATTAGGATTCTGTCACTTACTGGCAGATGTGGCTTAGAATAAATCTTTGAGCCTCAGTTTCCTATCCATTAAAATTAGTCATCTTCCTTTCTTACAGGGTGGTTAATAGGAGCAAATGAGACACTGTATGTGATGGTGTATTAAAAATAAAGAAAGTGAAATAAACGGTGAAATAAGTTGGACCCAGATTCTATTCACAATAAGCTCCTGTGTAGTTTTAGTAACAGATTCTGTTTTGAAGCTACTGTGGGGTGAGGGGAGGGGTTTCTTTTGGAAGAGAGGTGGCATGGGATAGAGGATGGAAAGCTCCAGGTAGTTTTGGTGGTTTCTTTCTGGTCATTTTGGAAGGTCTCAGCTCAAGGGGCACCAAGAGCCTTGTCATGTTTCTACTGTGGGTAAATGTCAGCTACTTCCAGTGGACAGTGGAGGCAGCTCTGGGGCAGTGTGGGCCTGAGGCCTTGGCTGAGTGTACCAGGGAGTCCCATGCTTTATTATCAGGTCGTGGTGGTGGTGAGTGCTAGGAGACGTTTCCAGCACATTGAAAGGAATGTCATGTTGCAGGGAGAAGGAGAGGCAGCTGCTCAAGGCACCTCAGCCCCTCCTTAGTGTTAGTGGCCCGGCAGGGAAGTGGGGGTTACTAAACCTTTAATTATAACTGGAGTTCATACATACAACATGTATAGAGATATTTCCAAAGCTGTGGACTTACAGTTTTAAAAATTTGTTTTCATATGAAAAATATTTTTAAAGTGAACAAACTAATTTAAATTTACTATAGTCAAAATACTAGATTCTTTTCTTTTTGCTTTGACAATACTGATAGCAATTAAAACAGCCAAAATACTAGATTCTGTCTTCTTGCTTTATTTGATAATGCTGATAGAAATTAAATAGGTATAAGTGTATTTTTTTCTAATTGCTATTTTACTGAAAGCCTGTATGTGTGTGTGTGTGTGTGTGTGTGTGTGTGTGTGTAAATATATATGTGTGTCTACACACATTTTATTTATATATATGTGTGTGTGTGTGTGTGTATATATATTTATTTATTTATAAATGGCAAATGAAATCTTAAATCCAGAATAGGGTAGTCTTAAAATAGAGCAAAGACAAAAACTTTTAAAATGTTAAACAAAAGTACAGTTGAGTTTTGATTAATGAATGCAGGGGTTGGGAGTGCCATCGCTTGCTCACTTGCACAGTTGAAAATCAGTGTATATCTTTTGACTCCCGTAAAACTTAACTACTGATAGCCTCCTGTTGACTGGAAGGCTTACTTGTAAACAGCTGATAAATAGATATTTTATATGTTACCTGTAGTATATACTGTATTTTTACAATAAAGTAAGTTAGAGAAAAGAATGTTAAAGTTATAAGGAAAATATATTTACTATTCCTTAAGTAGAAGCGGATCATCATAAAAGTCTTCATCTTCATTGCCCCCACTTTGTGCAGGCTGAGGAGGAGGAGGAAGAGAAGGGGTTGGTCTTGCTGTCCTGGGTGGTGGAGGTGGAAGAAGCTCTGTGTATAAGTGGACCCACGCACTTCAAACCTGTATGGTTCACGGGTCAACTGTATACTCTAAAACTGCTATTTAAAATTAAAAAACCAACTTGTGACCATAAAGTATTCTCTTGGGGACTGAATGAATTCTGAATGTGGCAGTGGAAATGAATATGATGATTGCATTATGTGGCTTTGGCACTAAAGCGTTTTTCCCACTTTTCCTTTCTGCACAGATCAAAAGCTACTTTGCGTCGCAGTTGGAGCAGCACCCCCACTGCAGGGGGCATTGAAGGGAGCGTGAAGCTGCACGAGGGGTCTCAGGTCCTGCTCACGAGCTCTAATGAGATGGGTACTGTTAGGTATGTGGGCCCCACTGACTTTGCTTCAGGTATCTGGCTTGGACTTGAGCTTCGAAGTGCTAAGGGGAAAAATGATGGGTCAGTGGGTGACAAACGCTATTTCACCTGTAAGCCGAACCACGGAGTCTTAGTTCGACCGAGCAGAGTGACCTATCGGGGAATTAATGGGTCAAAACTTGTGGATGAGAATTGTTGAGTTAAGCTTCTAAAATGCTAAATAAGCTTGAATATATAGTGGTGTAAATAAAGAGTCCATGGTAAATGGTATACTTTAGCCATATTTAAAATTTGAACATAGAGTTACTGTCTTAAAAACCATTATAATAATTCAGAGAGAGTTCTTTACAAAGCCATGAATATGAACTCTGGGGAATCATGGTTCTTTTAAAGCAATTTTCAAAATATCGTTTAAAGCTTTAGGTCCCAAGAAAATTCTGGGACTCAGGAAAAAAAAAGTGCCATCAGGTGACCAGCTGTTGCATTTCTTTGCTTATTCTGTTTTAATTTTACACCTCATATTGGATTTTTCTTAGCGCCCTAATTGTGAAGGGTTTCCCTAGCTTTGGTTACGTATAATGTTCACATGACCTTTTTTTGTCAAGCATTTTTGGAATTTTTCTTTCTTTCCGTGCTTTATTGCTGATAAGTCCAATAAGAGAATAGTAGCTGGATGACTAGTATATTTTTTATGTATTTTGGTAAAATTATTTGCCCTTTCAGAAATGCCTCATCTAAAGATAGATGATAACTTTGGAGTTGGAAGGGGCCTTAGAGGTTCTCCAGCTCTGCTTCTTGCCTATTGCCAAATACCGAAATGGAAACCTGTCTTACCTGGGGTCACTAACCGGTTGGTTAAGTGAGCTAAGAATAGAATGTGGGTCTCCTCACTTGTGGCCCAGTGTTCTTTCCTCTGTACAAAATGTCTAATCTCAGATTTTTCTTCTGCTGCTTGACTGCTTCATCTGGATGAACTACAAAAAAATCCATGATTAAGGTTTATGAATTCAAGTAATAATTAGAATTTTTTTGCACAAACTTACTTCCTTATTGGATATGTTTGTAACACATAAACACGAAGCACTTTTAAAACATGACGCACTTTTCTCTTTGTGAAGAATTTACCATCCTTTCCTTCTGGAATATGAGAAACATTAAAAAAAAAAAGGTATTTAACAGAAGAGAGCAAATTAAGATATATTAGGAAGGGTGCATTAGTTATTTACTTAAATGTTTATAATATCTGGATTTTTTTTGTTTTATTACTTATAGAACTGGTGGTGTGTTTGCTGTTTTTATATCTCCAATTGTTGCAGAGTTCAGCCTGTTATAAAGCTACAGAAGTGTACTTTCATTTTTTTTTCTTGGGCACATGATAACAAACTAATAATAGCGTGATGTCATAATAGCGTGATGTCATCATGTCAAATGTTTGTATTATAGTTAAGTATTGATGTTTATGTCCTGTCTGCATAAAGATTTATCTTTTATTGTAAGCATTTAGACTTTACCACAGAAATATTGCTTTATAAGATTAAAAAGTATCCCTCAGAATGGAGCTTGCCTTGTGCTTAGAAATAATATGTTGAACTATTTTGCAATATACTATTTTAAATCTGAATTCTGCCACTTTGCTGCCTTTTTTAAATAGTGTGTGGTGTTTCAAATACTGCTAGAGCTATTTTCCTGAAATACATTTGCAAAATAAGGCTGCTTTGTAATCAAGGAATATTTTTATTGATAGAAGGAAATGACTGTACTGTGATTGAAAAGTAAACTTATTTTATTATACAGATTATTTCTTAAAAATTCTATTTATACCTTAACGTGAAATCCATGACCACACCAAACTTGGTTATTCATAATTTTTCCTGTTAAATATAAAACACTGTAAGTTAAAAACAGTAATGCCAACACTGAATTTATTTTTGAGGTCAAAGAACCGGTTGTTCTCTTTATATTTAGATGAGGATTAAGTCCATATAACATGTATGTTTACCTATACTATACATGCAAATTAGGTGTTTTCATTTGTGTTTTGCTTATGAAATGTCATTTAAAGTTCACTTCTTGAGCGTCAATAAAAAGGGAAGCTGTGTGGTTTTGGAATGGTATCTTGTCATTTACCGTATTTGCAACTCCTCAGTCACTCAGGGTACGTATGCTTTGGAAAAGTTTTTTTTTTCCTCATGGTAATGGCTTGGATTTGTCCTGTCCCTATGAAGAGTATTAAAAAGTATCATGCTTTCTACCCAAAAACTGAAGTTTATAGCCACCCTCCTATTAGTATTGTTTTGATGAATAGTAAGTGATTTAAGAAAAGAATGTATTTCTACAGTTAGAATTTCATTTGTTTATTTAGGGTAGGATGGAACACTTTGAATTTAGATTAAAAAGTAGAAATAATTACCTGCCTTTTACTAAAAAAAAAAAAAAAAAAAAAACAACTTTGTTTTTATATTTAGGGTGATTTTGGGGGAATATTTCTAAGTATGTAAGAGTGTTGAGATGCAGCTGTTTGCTGACTGGGAACTGCGGTGTTGTAATCTTGGTGTGAATCTCTGGCACTTCCTCCCAAGAGCCTCTGGCTCCCCTCTCATGTTTTATTTTTCTGTTCAGCATTTGGTCATGCTTACTACTTACTACAGCTTCTTGCTTACTATTTCTTTCTTCCTTCACTAGATTGAGGAGTGGATTTTTGACTGTTCTGTTTTGTTCCCCACTTTATCCCCAACACCTAGAATAATACCTTGGCACCTCGTAGATGCTCGGTTTTGTTGAGTGAACAAAGGCAGTAAAGATTGTTGGAAATACAGATACTATCTAGCTAGCTTCAGACAAGTGGCCTTGCGAGACCAGGCCACGGAACAGGTAAGTTTTCTTAGACACGGAAGGAAGGAGGACAAGAAAAGTTTGAATCCAGGAGCCCAGCTTACCCCTGAAGAGTGCCGCGTATGAGACCACAGATGTTGAGTGGTGCAGCGGTAGGGAATGGGGAGGAAAGATGTAGTAGGACTACCTGGGGCAGCTCCCTTTCCGTTCTGCCTGGGGCAAACTTTGAATTCCTATTTAATATGATAATTTAGAGAACATGGTAATATGTGTAGCCTAATGTGGAGAGAATGAACTGGATCATACCCAAGTAGGGATAACATTGATCTCCAGTATTAAATTTTTTTTTTTTTGAGGTAGAGTTTTGCTCTTGCTGCCCAGGCAGGAGTGCAATGGCACGATCTCGGCTCACCACAACCTTGGCTCCCTGCAACCTCCGCCTGCTGGGTTCAAGGGATTCTCCTGCCTCAGCTTCCCGAGTAGCTGAGATTACAGGTGCCCACCACCACACCTAGCTTATTTTTTTTTTGTATATTTAATAGAGACAGGGTTTCACTGTGTTGGCCAGGCTGGTCTCGAACTCCAGATCTTAGGTGATCCACCTGCCTTGACCTCCCAAAGTGCTGGGATTATAGGCATGAGCACCATGCCCAGCTGTATTTTTATTTCAGAGTTTTATTTTGAGGCTACCTATTTAAAATGTGTGATAATATTATTTAACCCACATCGACCAATGACTGGAATCCTATTGTGTTAAAATCATTCTTAATTGAGAAACAGTTCTAGTAATTTTAACTACTCACCAGGTGGATATTTGTTATCTAAATAACAAATGACTAAATGACTCAGAAACATATAATATGCATTGCCACATTGCAAGCCAATACAAGAATTTTTTTAATTTTTATGTCCTTTGCTTCACTACACTTATTTGTAATACAAATACAGTGGTTAATACAAAACTCATGTTATGTATATTTTTAGTATTTGTTTAATATCCCTTAGTACACAGGCCTTATTTACAAACAGTGTCACATACTCTGTTTGAATATAAAATAAACATTCCTAATGAAGTTCGTGCGTAGGCTGAACAAGTTAAACTTGCAGGACATGTTAAGATTGTATTATGAGCAGAAGATGATGCCTTTGCATAGGCAAAAAGATTTTGTTCTATTAATCTGTTTTTTTTGCTAATGCTCCTTTTTTTTTTTTTTTTTTTTTTTTGAGACAAAATCTCTCACTCTTGTTGCCCAGGCTGGAGTGCAATGGCGCGATCTCGGCTCACTGCATACTCCACCTCCCGGGTTCAAGCAATTCTCCTGCCTCAGCCTCCTGAGTAGCTGGGATTATAGGCATGCATCCCCATGCCCAGCTATTTTTATCAGAGACGGGGTTTTACCATGTTAGCCAGGCTGGTCTCGAACTCCTGACCTCAGGTGATCGGCCCCCTTCACCCCCCCCAAAGTTCTGAGATTACAGGCATGAGCCACCATGCCCAGCCACTAATTCTCCTTTTTATGAGAGAAAAAGAAGTATAGTGGTGGAATTCGAGTAGATGGGCACATATTACTGACGTTAATACGTTTCATCATGTGTGGTCGAAATGAAACTTTTTGTTTTGTAGCTTTCCCTTAAGAACGGCATCAAGGTGTAGGGGAAGCTTTTTTCCCTTTATCTTTTTAGAATGTCTTCCAGTGAACCATAATGATAAATCAGCAGCAAATTTCATCATTTACTCTACCTTTCAAATAGGGCAAGCATAGTGGTCATGGTGGTGCTGAGAAGGGGCAGGGAGTTCTGAATTATTAAAGATATTTCAGGTGTTTAAATTGAGGCTGTTATCTTAAAACATAATCTGTTCCCAAGGATCACTGGTGTCATTTTTAAAATGCTCATAAATCTAGTTTAAGTTCAGCTCTGAAATCCCAGATGAACCTAGATATGTGAGTTTGTTACTACTGTAGCTGTTTACACACACGCATACCCCAGTAGACTCCTGTGTCACGAGGAGTTGGAGGAAGTTGGTCTCAGGATTAGATACTTAGTCAGAGTTATTTCAACTGGCTAAATAAAATCAAATAGGGATCAGTTTAACTCAGTAATCTAAGAGTTGTTTCAGCTGGCTAAATAAAATCAAATAGGGATCAGTTTAACTCAGCAATCTATCCTATAGTGATTTTGAATTTTAGGCATTTCTAAAGCATTGAAGGTTAAACTCTGCAAGTCCTGTGTTCTTGGCCTGTGTCCATCTGATGGAGGTTAAGTTCTTTCAGTTCCAGCCCTTCATGGCTCTATTCCAAGTAGACTTCCCTTATTGAAGACTGAACTAATTTTTATTTTTCACGTAACAGATCACATCAGACTGACATGGAGATGAATCATGTTAAGATTATATGCACAGCTTCAAGCTATGCTTTCTGTTCTTTTCTCTAGTATGACTTCTGAGATTCAGCCTGAAACTCAGTCAACAGTATTAATGACATTGGCTGCCCCTGACAGTTCTTGTTGTGAAGGATGGGTGTTACTATCCAGTATCTTTGGGGGAAAAAAAACCTAAAATGGATTTTTAAATGAATTTTAATAGTCATAAAGTCATAAAAATTCTCATTGTTGGCAAGGGGAAGTGGATTTTGCATTACAGACAATATAGAGCATTACAGAGCAGAAGAATAAGGTGAAAAATTATAATTGCTTTTATTGCACCTGTTAATACAAATGGATTTCTAATAATTCCAATACAGTACACATATCAGTGAAAATATTGTACTTTTTTCAGATGATATTTTCTCTTACTTGAAGGGGATAGAGCTTAGGGAATTAAGAAATAGCATGAGATTCTTGAGGCCTCACTTTACACCCCCTAGTGTGTGACAAAGGAGAATCCAATGTAATTTTCTGCTTTAGTTTCTTATCCTTTATAAAACATCACCACCTGATTCCTGGCACATGCTTGAGGAAAAAGAATTTCTATCTTAAAAATTACTTTATTTCTTCCGAGAACTGTGAAATATTATATAAATATTACTTTGAGAATAACACAAAAAGATTTAAATGGTTTCTTTTCTCAACTATTAGATGCAGTAAAATATAGAAAATTTGCCCACAGTTTTCACAGTCTTATCTTGGTGGGATATTTGAATTGGCTATCTTTTGGATTCCCTGTTTCTACAGATCCATTAGAAAGCTATAGTGTTCACAACAGGTTTCCAAAAATTGCCATCCATTGGCAGTGGGTATCTCTATAAACCTGAAAAGAGCAGTCCTATCCAATCCTATGGTAACTGTGAGATTGTACTCCTGTTCTTAATGAATTCCCCATCATAATGCCACTGGGATGCACTTGTTGAGGAGCGTCAGAATCCACAGGCGCCTCCTGCTCTCAAACACCTGGCTCGCTGTGGGCTTTGTTACCTCCGTTTGGGAATGGGCATCAATATGCTTTGGCTGTGTCCCCACCCAAATCTCATCTTGAATTGGAGCTACTATAATCCCCATGTGTCGTGGGAGGGACCTGGTGGGAGGTGATTGAATCATGGGGGTGGGTTTTTTCCCTCCTATTCTCATGATAGTGAATAAGTCTCACGAGATCTGATGGTTTTATAAAGGGCAGTCCCTCTGCACAGGCTTCTCTTGCCTGCCCTCATGTAAGACATGCCTTTGCTCCTCCTTTGCTTTCCACCATGATTGTGAGGCCTCCCCAGCCATGTGGAACCATGAGTCCATTAAGCCTCTTTTTCTTTATAAACTACCCAGTCTCAGGTACGTCTTTATCAGCAGTGTGAGAACGGACTAACACAGGCACTGAGAGGTGCAAACTGTCAACTGACAAAAAGTGCATCAGATATACCATCAAATATTAGGTATAACAAAAGGTAAGTTTTATGGTTTTACTTTGCTAATAAGGTTTCCACTGTAGCAAATGTAACGAAAGAGAAATAAGTGGTGTGGCAGAGAAAGCATGAAAGTCATTAAATGGACGTGACTGGTATTTCTGCCGGCTTTGCTACTTTCTGGAAATCATCCCTGATTAATCTCACTTTGCTATGGTAAGGATTTGATGATTTGTTAAAGAGATCTTTGAATAGAAGGATCTTTACACAGAGGACTGATACTAAACTCTCTGATCTACGTCTACGTAAAGATTACATATAATTTGTCTCACTGGGTTAAGAGTCAGAGTCAAGGACACATGCACATACCAGTCATGTTCAACTGATTATGGTTAGGTGTTGGGATTTACCTTACACAGGCAAAGTTCTACAGAAACACAGACTTCACAGAAGAGGACTTTGAGACCAACTCCCTTTTTTTTTTTTTTTTTTTTTTTTGAGATGGAGTCTTGCACTGTTGCCCAGGCCGGAGTGCAGTGGTATGCTCTCCACTCACTGCAACCTCCGCCTCCTGGGTTCAAGCAATTCTCCTGCCTCAATCTCCCAAGTAGTTGGGATTAAGGCACCTGCCACCACGCTCGGCTGCTAATTTTTTGTATTTTTAGTAGAGATGGGGTTTCACTATGTTGGCCAGGTTGGTCTTGAACTCCTGACATCATTTTTTAAAGGAGAGTTTCAGTAACTTGCTTGAGTCAGGGAGGTAGGTAATTGCAGTCTAGTAGTAGTAGGTCTCTTAACTCCTGCATGGTCTGCTTGCTGTTTTCTCAAGTAACTGAGGAGTGTTCAACTATCCAAGATGATATAATCATCTGAAATTTTATCAATCTGATATTCATCTATGTGAGCAAATAACCTCTTCTAATATGTAAATATTCTAGGGAGTATTACTACCCTAGCTGCTAAGGTTTTGACCTGAGTTAGTTTAATAAGACTGTCTTTCACCTAACACCAGCTGAAATGAACATTGAGTGATGGCAGGAAAAATAACTGGGTAAGTTTTCCCAAGGAGGCAAAGTGTCTTAGAAAACTGATGGGATGAGGAGAGAGCCTGAGGCTGTCAAGAAGAGGGATATAAGAAATGGACATGTGAAGGCATTAAACACTAATTTTGGTCCTTGCACTTTTTCTCAGGTTAGACTTGTAGTGCCGTCTTTCCATGTGAAGGGTAACACACTTGTTTTACACTTACTGGTTGCTGAAGAGAGGAAGGTGGTTGCTGTAGTTTTGTGGTCATAGTTGATGTAACTTCCTGTCCCCCCACCCTCCCATATAGCAGTCTGTTCTTACCAAGTTTTTAAGAGTGTTTTAGAGCTATTAGGCTACAGCTAAACAATGTTTTGCAGTTGAGTAGTGCATCAGAAGTTAAACGCCCCCACTCAGGACACTAAATAAAAGTAGAATCTTAATAGAAGGCTTACCATTTGTTCTCAGTAACGATCTTTTATTTTAGAGCAGTGTGTATAGGATTATGGGAATGCTGGTTTCCCTTTTTATGTTCACACAACGCAGGAGCCATCTGCTGCAATGAAATTAGCAAAGTTGAATTGTGTGTTCTTTAGGGGCTCATCTTAAAAGCCATTAAAGACAGGTTGACAACACACTTCATACAATTTTATGAATCCTGTCATGGGAAGTCTGTTATTTAGAGTCACCTGAATTCAGATGCATCTTATTGTAGGTCTGTAGAGCTCATACGGATTTTAATCCTGCTACTACTAGTGAAAATCTATTTAAATGGCTTGATTATTCAAATGTATTAGTGGTGTGCTCTGGGAATTTGGATATAAAGGCCCATGTTTTACAGAATACAGTTAACTGTAGTTACCTAATACCTTACAGCTATAGGGTTTACTAAGTACTATGTGGAGATGCCAACATTTTTTTTTAAAGAATTACTGAAATTGTGGTAGAGACCTTACATTCTTCTTTTGAGCCGAAGAGGAGTTGGGTTCTGACAGGGTTCTTGCTGCGCCGTTACAGTTAGATTGGAGGAATAAGTTCCGGTGGTCAGTTGCACAGTAGGGTGACTGGTTAACAATAATGTATATTTCAAAATAGTTAGAAGAGAGGATTTTGGATGTTCTTGCCACAAAGAAATGATAACTGTATGAGATCATGGATATGCGGAATGCCCTGATTTGATTTTTATAATATATGCATGTATTGAAGCATCAGACGGTACCCTGTAAATACACATTATTATCCGTCAGTGAAAACAAAACCAAGTGACAGATGATGAAAACATGGCACAAATGGGAGAGCCAAGAGGGCTGGATGTGAGTGGGGACAGTAACCACCACTGAGCACGACGGGAGGGAGGCATAGACATACCTGGCCCCACACCCACCCCACCTCACCTGGGGGCCACCAAGGTGTAAGAGGGGGTGCTTGTGCTTTCACACAGTTTCTGAGCTCCCTGAGGAGCTGCAAGGAAGGGAAGTGATTGTCCTTCTTTTATGTATGGAGACATTGAGGTACCAATGGGCCAGATAACCAAAGGGAGGTCAGAACTCAGACCCTAACTGGAAGAAGAGAATCCAGTCTCTTAGGAGGGCATACTCTTTTTAAAAAGTGTATTTCTGCTCGTCTGAATTGCTATAATCTTGAGGTACAACATATTAACTGGTCATTGCTCACAAATTGCCAGTTTCCCAATGGAACAGTTGTGAAGTTTCGATGTGCTTCTTTATAGACATAGGATATAAATAATTATGCTAGATTATGGTTTAATTAACATAGCTTCTGTAAACTTAATTGTGTCCATTCATATTCTGGGTGGAACTTTCTATCATGGTTAGTAAGTTTATTAAAGCCCATAGCGCCTGTATGAATTGTAGCCATCTGGCTGGAGCAATATTTGAGTGGACAATAGTCCAGATTAATATCATGCTGACCCCCATGGGTTACACCAACTTAAATGAAACATCTCGAGATCGTCGCGTCTCAGTGTGGAGCTGTTTATTTACTTATCCATGTACACAAGCTTTTAAGACTTATTTACATGAAAGTTGATACCAACAAAGACAATTAGATCAACAAATCAATCTCAGTGGTAGAAAGGCACAACCTGAAAATGTAATGGATTTGTAGTTTCTAAGAGTGGAAAGAAATATTTTCCCCATGAATAACAATAAAAAGATGGCTGTTTAACCAGATAGCTTATTCCCTGCTTAATTGGTTATGGATGTTACAAGTATAAAACAGAAGTTTCTCTCAGTTATTGACAACTCCTCTGTCATTATCCTGTAGGAAGAGTGTTTCTCAAAGTGATATTCTTAAGCCCCTTCAGGTGGTCTGTGAGTTAAATAATGATTATATGATTAGGCTACTTTGGTGCCTGGCATGAACCAAAACTTTACTGATACATTTATTTAGAGATGAATTCACTGATGTTTAATCTTCGTGTATCTCCGATGAAAACATTTTTGGCAGTTAAGCAGGTAAGGAAAGTAGCCTCTGGGGCATCAGTGCTTTTACAGATGCACCCTCCCAACTCCAGGGCAAGGCAACTGCCTTCGAAGAAAGGAACAGTTGTCTGGTATTGGCTTTTTACAGAATGGCTTTCCCACGCTGAAAGTGATGCTTTTGATGCAGGTGAAACTGAGAAGGTTGAAAAAAGGCATATATATATATCACACACACACACACACACACACACACAGTCCTTTTGTTTGGTAATGTTTAGTAACTAGTAGTAAGAGAATGCTTTCCTCTTGAATGCTTTGGCATAGCTACCAACAGGAAAGAAGCGGGCATGAGGACAGAGGAGAAGCAGAAGGAGAATGGAATGAGGACTGACTGATAAAGCATTCTTGCATAAGTACGTGTGTACAATTAAACAGATTCCCAATCGGCTTTCATGGAAGTAGAATTCATCTGTGAAAACCAAGTTCAGAACTCCCACTCTCACGTGTCAGTGTCAACCTGAACTCTCCAAGGGTTCCACTCTTCCTTTCCTCATTGCCTCCTAGGGAAAAAATTCTTTGTTGTTTTCATCTGCCTTTGACAGCTATACAACAACTTATGCTATGTGTATTTCAGCACATTTGTGTTCCCAGTGTACTAGGATCACATGAGGATGGAGAGAAAACACAGGTTAGCCTTGGAAGGAAAGGGACTATTAGCGCCTCTCCTTTGGACCACCAGTGGCCTGTTCCTCGTGGGGCTCTGTCCATCTCTACAGGTAGGAGCTTGGGTTTGTTTCCATGACTGAAACGAATAGAAGGTTTTGGCTTAAGGTGTATTGACACTTATGCCCATGAGTGGATATGTTTTTATGCTTCCAGGTATCACTGCTGCTTAAAATTTTTACTTTTACACAATCAATCAGTTTAATTAGCAGAAAATTTTTAAATAAGTAGTTTAAATCTTGAGTTTTAAATCCAGTAGGAAACCTCACACTCAGTTTTTCACTTTTAGTAGGAGGGTTTTCTTAAGGCATGAGGTATATATTAATAGGATGTTTAAATCTCTGGATCTGTATCGGTGCTTTATCCCACTCAAAGCACTTGGGATGTATGCATTTCACTTAGATGAGTATATACACATTTCTGCTATACTACTAGAACTACTCATGACATGTTACAATTGGTGATGAATCAGCACAATTAAAAGCATCTAACTGTCACCTAAAGTGACATTTCAGTTGTCTATGATTTTTCAAGTAAAGAATGTCTTTCCCCATGCTGAGTCATTACAAATAACTCCTTTATTATTTCTGTTCCCTCTCCCCTCAAATGGTTCATGTCCACATCAACAAGGTAAGGAAACATCTGTGAGCCTGACTATGAAACATAGAAGCAGGTAATTCTGACTACAGTGAAGCAGAGCACACACAATTTAAAAGAAGCATAAGGAAGTATACAACAAACATGCATAAAAACCTTATGCAACCACATCTGGGCCTTGTATTTATCATCACTCATTTTTATGACATTTTCTTCTTTTGAAAGACTAGGATGAACCCATGCTCAAAACCTTTCTAAAGCATTTTGAAAATACAGCTTTTTTTTTTTTGGTGGCACTTCAAAATAAGTTGGCACAAAACAAAAAGTGACATTTGGTCTCTGGTATGTGAAGGAGCCATTACATTTCTCTCCTTCCTGGGCTTAGGGATACCAAGGAAGAGACGTGAGTGTGCGACCAAGCTCAGGGCCCAGGCTGGTTCACGCTATTCTTGCTCTTCAGAATGGTGTCCTCATAGTGGCCAGCTCCACGGGCAGTAGCGGCCTCTAAGGGCAAGCCCTGTTGCTGGTAGCCGTAATTGACATTCCCACAAGGGAAGTGACGTAGCCTGAACAGAGGTACCTCCTTCATACTGGCAGTCAGCGAAGAGGGCTCTAGGAGCAGAGAGGCCCCCGGAAGTCTCCCAGTTGCAACGTTAGGTGGGACAGTACAGCTTCCTTCAAGCACCAGGTTACCCCTCTCGTGTGGCTCCTTCTTTGCTAGAGGATTGTTCTTTTTGGTGGTGGGTTTCTCTGTAAACCAGGAGCCGTATGTTGGGTTCCACAAGCTGGTGGGCTTGTTTCTGGATCCCTGGACCTTGTGCAACTCCGAAGGGGGGTTGGACTGAGAGAATGCCATGTTAATGTGTCCCCCTTCCACGGCTGGCCCTCTAGGGACTCGAACAGAGACCTCTGCAGCTGTGGGTTTCTTTGTAGCCTTGCCAGAGGAGGTGGTAGGCAGCGGTGGTGGGGCAGCTGGGCCGCGCTCCTCCTCCCCACGTTTTGCCTGATGGGAGACCAGGAGAGGAGGAACCCCCTCAGGGTCCTTGGGCCTCACGGGCACTTTCTCTTCCTCTTCCACAAGTGGACCGTATTCTATCGGCAAAGTGGTGTTGATTACATCTGGGTCCTACCATAAGAGAAACGATTAAAACTTTGAATCAGAGACAAAAACTGTCGGATCTAGAAGACACCTTAGAGATGATAGCTAAACATATTCTACAGATGAAGAAACCAGTATTGAGAATATAGTAACTAACTTCTTATAGGCACTGAGGCATAAGAAAGAAATGAATGGAAAGTCATCTTTATTCTTGAAGAGCTTAGAGGATACGTGCTATAATGGAAGTGTGTCCCAGTGCCTGGGACAGAGTGCAGAGATCTTCTTTGGCCAATTTTTAAAGATGAGTGGATTTTTTAAAAAAACAAGGTCTGACTGCACTGTAAAGGCATGGTGACCCTTGTGACCCGCACGTACACCTCTCTGGAGGGCCTTCTGGAATTAGAAAACCTGAAATAATAATAGCTGGAAAATCATGAAAAAATGGAAGGATGATCAACCCCTGTAGCGCCTAACTAACCTGAGACATTCTTCTATTGTTTGTTTCTCATTCTGGCCTCAATTGACAAGGCCACTGGCCTTTGTGACTGACCTTGACAAACCTCATGACTCCACACCCTATGACCCCCTCCCAGCTTGCAAAAACCACCCTAAACTGTAACTTCTGTAACTTTCCACTGTTTACCCCAAACCTATAAAATCAACTCCTATCCCACTGCCCTCTGCTGACTCTTTCTTTGGGACTCCTCAGCCTGCCTGCACCCGGGTGAATAAACAGCCATGTTGCTCACACAAAGTCTCTTTGGGAGGTCTCCTCTTCTTTCAGAGCATGCGTTTTAACATTCGATGCCAAAAACCTGAGACAGGGCTATTCCTTTGGGGAACCCAGCCCCCTGTCCCTGCTCCCTCTCTGGGAAGAGATCCACCTGAGACCTCAACACATCAGACCAGCCCAGCAGCTTGTGCTTAGCTTGCCGAAAAGCTCTCTGGCCACCTTCAGATCGGGTAAGCAGTCTCTCCCCCTTCTCTCTTTTCCTTTAAACTCCAAGGAGACAAGTCTCTCTCTTTTGCTCAAAAACTCCGACGTTGGTCATGGACTCAGGAAGACAGTCTTCCTTGGTGTCTGGTCAATTGTGGGGACGCCTGCCTTGATCACTCACCCACATTCCAGCCCAGGAATCAGTCAGGGACGCCTACTGAAAATGCTGGCTGCTGCTCGCTCCTTTTCCTAAGTCTCCTCTACTCCTTTCCTTAAAACTTATCTCCTCCATGGGCAATATTCTGCCCTCTATTCCTCAGTTAAAAACCTAAAACCTCTTCAACTGTCGCCCTGAACGTCTCATTTTCTTCTGTAACACAGCCTGGCCTCAATACAAATTAGACTAAGGTTCCAAATGGCCACTTCCTCTGTCCACAGCCCACAGCCCACTTCCCCACCTCACACCTGCCCGGCTTACAGTTTAGTCCCACGGCTACCTCCTCCACCTTGCCCAACAATTCCCTGTTCGAGAGGTGGCTGGAGCCAAAGCCACAGTTGGGGCGCACGTTCCTTTCCCTTCATCTCACCTTTCCCAAATTGGCCAGTGGTTAGGCTCCTTTTCATCAGATCCTCCAATACTTAACCCAGTCCTATAATCTCACCTGGAGTGACTTAAATGTCATCCTTCTACTCTCACCCCTGAAAAACACTTAACATGCATTTTATCACCTAATCAGCCCCTGACATTAAAAAAGCTACAGAAATTAAAATCTGGCCCTCAAATCCCACAGTAGGAACTAATCAATCAACCTCGCCTTCAAGGTGTTCAATAGCAGCGGCAGCGCATCTCAGAACTACAGATGCTTGTCTGTGTCATAAGACAAACCCAAGCCACACCACTGGCTCACAAAGACTTCGAAGCGCCCAGACTGCAGCATCCAGCTACCCCTCCCAGACCTTGCTTCAAGTGTCAGAACCTGGCCACTCCTATATGGATGCACCTTTTTGCTTGGGCCTAACCTTATTCCAGGCACCAGTCTTCTTGGTAACTATCTTCCAATTCTCCAACAGGCCAGACATGAAATCCACCAGGGTGCTAATTTCCTCTTACCCCTCCAGATACCTGACCATATGAAAACACCCTAGCCAGAAGGTCAGTCCTAGTTAAAAGCCTAACCCCTCGGTTTCTGCAACCTTGGTGGACAGGACCCTTCCTGGTCATCTGTAGCACCCCAAACACTGTCCGTCTACAAGGCCCTCCCCAGTGGGTCCATCATTCTAGGGTAAAACTGTGTCCACCAGACAATTGGCCTGACTCCTCCACCGCCTCCTGGAAGTTGCATGTATTCTCCGCGACTTCTCCTAAACTTACCCATATCCCCAGAGTGGAAGAGTAACCCTACATAAACCTAACATACCTTTTACTTTCATTAGGCATCTTTTTCCTAACACCACTATTTAACGCAGTCACCCCTGCTACTTAAACCACACCTCAGAAAGTCTTTGTTCTAACTGTGCTCAAATTCACTGTACTCGTTGATTTTTACATGCCCTGCTTTTGTTTAAAAGTTGCCGGTTTACACTTTTCCTCCAGGCATTCATGGTTTTACCCTCGGTCTGCCACCCTTAATTCTCTTAGAGTGGATAGATCATCTTCAGTGGCAGGCAACTCTCCAATTCTTCCACCCTATCAAGCCCTCTTCCTTTATTTTATACTCACTCTTAGTCTCGCTCTGGTTCTCTGCTCATACCCAATCTTGTTAATGAAAGTGAGTGGTGACTTATAGATACCACACACTTCCTCACACATCATGAAAACAAAAGCTCTCCCTCCGCACAGTTACCCTACCAAACCCCGCTGCAACCTTTAACCGCCACAGCCCTTGCTGGTTCCTTTGGCGTTTGGGTCCAAAGACCCAGCCCGCTCAGAACACTTTCTCATCTTTTCAGTTTACACTTCCAGTTCTGTCTAAGCCAAGGACTTTTTTTCCACCGTGGGTCTTCTTGCATCTGCCTGCCTACCAGGTGGACAGGCACTTGTACCCTAGTTTTCCTTCCTCCCAAAATTCAGTTTGCCAACAGAGACGAAAGCCTCCCTATTCCCCTTGTGGTCCTGACATGACACAAGCAGGTCATTCCACTGACTCCCTTACTTGTAGGATTAGGAATTACTACTGCACTCGGCACAGACATAGCAGGCCTTACCACTTCAATCATCACCTTCCATAGCCTAATGATTTCTCTGCAAGCATTGCAGAATTAACTCAATCACTATCCTTTCTTCAAGCCCAAGTAAATTCCTTAGCTTCAGTTGTCCTCCAAAACTACAGAGGCCTTGATTTACTGACCGCTGAAAAAGGAGGTCTTTGCCTATTCCTAAATGAAGAATGTTCTTATGTAAACCAATGCCATCAATAAATTAAGAGAAGGGGCCCAAAATCTCGCTAATCAGTCAAATGGTTATTCTGGACCTGGCTGGACTGGCTGGACACTCTTTAACTGGGAGTAATGGCTTCTTCCAATCCTTAGTCCTCTGATACCTATCTTTCTCCTTCTCTTATTTGGACCCTGTGTTATCCGATTAATCTCTCAATTCCTACAAAATCGTATACAAGCGATAACCAATCAGTCAATAAGACAAATGCGCCTTCTAACAACCCCACAATATCACCCCTTGTCCCGAGATCTCCCAGCAGTCTAAATTCTTTCCCATTTTAGGTTTCTGCACCTCCCCCAATAGTGCTTGAGGAAACACCACCCCATCACCCCTCTGTGCCAGCCTTCCTAAAGTTCAACTGCCCTCCACTTTTCATTTATTTTTCTTTCATATTACTAATATAAAAAGACAGGAATGTAAAGTATTTTAGGCTGACAGATGGCCCCATGGACACCATGTTAACCTCTGTGACCTGTACGGACACTCCAGTTGAGTTCCTGGAAAATCTAAAGTAATTGGGAGACCACGAAAAGAGGAAGAAATGATCAACCCCTGCAGCACCTACTTAACTTTAAGACATCTCTGTGGTTCCTTGTTCCTGCCCGAATTTATAAGGCCATTGGACTCTGTAACCAACCTTGGTCAACCTCATGACTTCACACCCTACAGAACCCTCCCAATTTGCAAACCTACGACTCCCTCCCAGTTTGCAAAAAACCACCCTAAACTGTAACTTCTGTAACTTTCTACTGCCCACCCCAAACCTATAAAACCAATTCCTAACCTACCACCCTTTGCTGACTCCTTTTTTGGCCTCATCCCACCTGCACCTGGGTGAATTGCTCACATAAAGCCTATTTGGGGGGTGTCTTTATTCAGAGCGTGCATTTTAACAGACTCAAGGAATGACTTTATGGTAGGCACTCAGGTGCACTCATTGTTTTCCTGACTTATGCTCAGACTGGAGGCATCTGATCATTTTAGCTACCTCTCCACCCGGCTCTGCACCTTGCCCTTAACTAATTTCCAGTGTTTCAGGAAGATTTATTTTCTTTCTTCTTCTTCTTTTTTTTTTTTTGATTTAGAGGTGTCATTCCAGGGGAAAACCTACCCACTAGCCTCATGATCTCAATTACAGGTCACACTTGGTGGCAATTTAAATTATACCTGGCACTTGCTAGCTTTTCCTGTATCTGCTGAATGAGAAGATGAATAAATAAATGGATCGTGTAAACAAATGACTCAGTTTGCTTCAGATGGTTTGATTGGTTGCTTACTAACCCATATCTAGAAGTAATCACCCATCTGGCCAATTTCAGTATTTATTCAGGTTTCACCACTGAATTGGTGAGTAGTGAAGTAAGTCCTAACAGTTGGGTGTCTTGTTATCTAAGGTAATTCTTCTTGTATAATAAAGAATTTGATATTTGTCCTGGGTTTCTGGGAGGGAGTGTCTAAACCCTTAGAATTTCCCAGATGATAGGGTGTCTTTGTTATTCCTGGTAAGCCCCTGGGATCACAGCTAAGTTTATGCTAATGAGATGACCCAGGGTAGGGGCTGGTCATGCTAGAAGACCAACCATGTAGTTACAGGGTTAGGTTTTGTACCATGTGATAACAACCTAACCTGCAGGGAAGGGACAGGGGCTGGAGATGGAGTTCAGCCACACAACCAGTCAATCATGTCTACTTAATAAAATCACAATAAAAACTCTGGACCCTGAAGCCCTGTAGACCTTCCTGAACACATCAATGTGCCAGGAGGGTAGTGCACCTTGAATTCACAGAAGGACATGGAAGCTTCATGTTTGGTATCCTCCCAGACCTCATCTTATGAGGTGGTCCTGAGTTGTACCCTTTATATCAAATTATACCTAATCCTAAGTATGGTGCTTTCCTGAATTCTGTGAGTGGTTCTAGTGAATCATCACACTTGAAGAGGTCAGGAGAACTTTCTGGAGTTGTGATTAGTTGATCAGAAGTATGGGTGACCTGAGAACCATAGACCTTGGTTGTGTCTGAAGTGAGAGGAGTCTTCCTGGGGACTGTTTCCTTAGACCTGTGCAGTCTGTGCTAGCTGTGATTGGTCAGTGTCAGAATCGCATTACAGTATTGCATGTCTTCTAAAATTGCCTGCCCCCATTGTACCTCTCTTGGGGCAGGGCATGTATATGCAATTTTTCAAATGCAATATTCAAAAGAAAAACATGCTAGTAGTGAATTTATCCAGTCAATCAAAGGTATCCCAATGCAGGGCTACAGAAATCCAGACAAAGTCACACTGTAGATAAAGATGTGGACAAGCTGACGTCAATAACATGTGATTATAAAATGCATACTGGTGTATAGAAAATGCTAGCTAAAGTTCTAGTAAATTAATTTGTACTTAATTAAAATTTTACAGTATTGGAATCCCTAAGCCAAATTATTTTTTTCCAGTTTATTTGCTGCTTACTTATTTGCTTATTATTTAAGCCATTTAAATTTTAAAATATTCAAGAAGTTATCAAGTTAAATAAGGTTTAAAAATCACAAACAAAAATCGTCAATCAGCCAGGTGCTGGTGGTTCATGCCTTTAATCCTAGCACTTTGGGAGGCCAAGGTGGGCAGGGATCACTTGAGGAGGTCAAGACCAGTCTGGCCAATATGGTGAAAATCCATCTCTACTAAAAATAC
This sequence comes from Cacajao melanocephalus, assembly GCA_963573385.1. Classification (NCBI taxonomy): domain Eukaryota; kingdom Metazoa; phylum Chordata; class Mammalia; order Primates; family Pitheciidae; genus Cacajao; species Cacajao melanocephalus. Next base: position 10,722 of record CAUYLG010033206.1, on the reverse strand, counting down.
AACAATAAGCTGGGCATGGTGGCACATGCTTATAATCGCTAATACTTGGGAAGCTGAGGCACGAAAATCACTTGAATCTGGGAGGCAGAGGCTGCAGTGAGCCAAGATTGTGTCACTGCACTCCAGCCTGGGCAACAGAGTGAGACTCCATCTTAATAAAAAAATGTCAATTAGTCATCATCTGATAGTCTGTTATCCTTGAAGGTTTGAAAAGTCTTCATCATGTACTATTAGTGTCCTAGTCTTTCAGGCATTGGTTTGATTTTCCCAGACTTGAATGAGCAGGGGAACATCTATGGAAAAGACTGGTCCAAGATCCAGGGATGCCTGGGCATTGGAGTGGCCTGGTCTTCTCGAGGGCCCATGCTTCCGAGTTGAGTGGCCCCTGCTCTCTCTCACAGGAAAGACATAGGAGAAATTCAGTCTCACAGTCTCCAGTTTTTTGTGTGATTTATTGTTGCCAGGTGAAATCTCAACCCTGTAATTCATCCATACATGTTAGCCAAGAACAATTTTACACAGAAAGGGCCCAGATGACTGAATTAACAAACATTATCTGACCCACATGGTATACTGTAGAGTTATTTCTGCAGTTTGGATTTGCTTCTGCTTTTTAGTAACATGGCAAGGAACAAAAGGAACCTCTTCAAAGGACCAGCAAAAAGGCTTTTTAGCTTTGTAAATAATTTGTCGATGGAACTACAGGTGGGAAAATAAATTTTGCCTTGCTTAAGTGCCTTGAGAATTGAGAACTCGTGTGTATGGAGACTTTGAACTCTCCAGGAGATGGTGGGAGAGCAGCACTGTCTCATTTTCAAGGCCCTTTAGAGCAGAAAACACAATCGCCGTGCTCCGTGCCCTCCATCTGTCAGGTGAGATTTTCAATCCTGCCTTCCTGCAACCCATGACTCAGCCTTCCCCAGTCTTTGACCTTACCCTTTGCACCCCGTCTGCCAACTCCCCATCACCGAAAATGACAGTTACAAGGGAAAAGGCGAGATTTCCAGCCATGCTGAGGTTGTGGCAGGTCTTAGGTGCACCCATGCATCCTGAGCCAGATGCTGGCTCGCTCCTGAGGGCATCTCCTTTCACCTTTCCCAGCCCGTCAGCCCACACATGTCGAATGCATTTCATCGTTCTGTTTTCCACCAATTGCTTGCATATTCCTTAGATGTGGGCCAGCCATAAATTCCCACTGACTCTGAAACTCATGTTCCATTCTTCTTCTTTGGCCAATCAAGTATCATGGAGGTTAGCAGGCTTCTTTCACCCAGCGCACAACACCCTGGCTGTTCATGCCAAAGAAGTGTGTCTGTAGCAAGGCCCTTGGAAAATAATACATAGTTTCCCAAATGTAGTAGTATATTTACTCAAAGCAATGAAGACTGATTTGCTACTGCATTTTTGTAAGTATGATACCGTAAGATATTCAACTCCTTTGTTCACAAACCATTTTTCTCATTATTACTTTTTAGGGTCTCTTCTATGCTGGGCACTGGGAAGGGAAAGGTAGATAACGACAATACCAGGCCCTCGGGGTCTAATGCTGCCAGAGAGGAGTCTCTGGGGGAGCACACAGCAGGCAGGGTAGCTGAGGTCCTGAGTGAGAAGCCATTGCAGTGGGCATGGGGGGTCATCTCTCACAGTCTGAGGGAGGAGTCAGGGATGAATTTCTGAAACTGAGATAGGAACAAGATGGGAGAAAGGGTCAGGAATAGGGAAGGAGCTTCAGGAAGAGCTCAAGAAACCTCTAGTAGTTTCAAGAGGTGATGGCTCAGAGTGACAAGGATGGTGGTGAGCTGGGGTTTGGTCCCTCAGCTGTAATCTTGGCTGCTGTGCTAGACAGCTTGGGAATGGCACGTTCTAGAAGAGAAGGCATGCTTCAGGGGCCCTGCCACGTTCTGACAGAGAAGGCATGCTTTATGGGCCCTGGGCATCTCTGGGTGTATTTGGAGGTAGGTCCATCTTCTCCTTCCCTTCAGCATTCTCTTCCACCTTTTTGTCTCATGTTTGCTCTCTCTATTGAAAGAAACCTGTGTCCTCAGACTGGCCACCCATCCTCGAATCCCACCCCAGTTACTCAAACCAACACCATCATGAGGCAGTGGGTCGCACCCACCAGTTTCCTCACCACAAACTTGTGGGCCAGTGCCCTTGTATCTTCTTTCAGAACAAGTTCCCTTGAGCTGTGACATCAGCTGTCACAGCAAAAGACCAGTTAACTCATTCGTATGACAGTGATACAGTAGCTAAAAAGAAATTATTTAGGCAGTTAGTGAGGAACAAAGAGCATGCCCCAAATCATTTCTTTTCTAACAAAGAGCAGCCTGTAAAATTGAGCTGCAGACATAGATAAGCAAGCTGGAAGTTTGCACAGGGGAATGGTGACAGCTATTCCACTAAGAAAAGGCTACCCGGAAGCCAGATATGTTCAACATAGAGGCTTGATCTTCCTTTTTCTTTGTCACGACGTGTACAGTTAAAAAAAAGCAAGCAACATGGCACCAGCCAGTTAAAGAACCCACCTGCATAATGAAAGATTAGCTTGGGGCGGCCAGCTTCTTCCACGCTATGTAAAGGGAGCACTTGGTCTAATCAATCTCTTGGACCCTATGTAAATCAGACACCGCCTCCTCAAGCTCATCTGTGAAATCCCATGCATTTCACCATAGAACTGGAAGACCCATTCAGGAGCCTCTCTTTCTCTGCAGGAGAGAGAGCTTTTCTCTTTCTTTCTCTTATTCAAACCTCTGCTCTTAACCTCACTCCTTGCGTGTCAGCATTCTTGTTTTCCTTGGCGTGAGACAACAAACCTCAGGTATTACCCTAGACAAAGGATACCACTTCAACAGTAGTACAAACCATGTAACTTAATGTATTTACATTTTCACATTGGGAAAGTGTTGAACTGAAAAATAAGTCTCTAGATGTGAACTTTCTTAAGATTGGACAATCCGACCACTCCTCTGCAATTAAACCCTGAACGTAAAGATCACTTCTGTCAGCCTGTCACAGTGGCTCATGCCTGTAATCCCAGCCAGCACTTTGGGAGGCCAAGGCAGGCGGATCACAAGGTCAGGAAATTGGTGAAACCCTGTCTATATTAAAAATACAAAAAAAAATTAGCTGGGCATGGTGGCACGCACCTGTAGTTTCAGCTACTCGGGAGGCTGAAGCAGGAGAATCGCTTGAACCTGGGAGGCAGAGGTTGCAGTGAGCTGAGATTGTGCCACTGCACTCCAGCCTGGGTGACAAAGTGAGACTCCATCTGAAAAAAAAATCACTTCTGTCTATAACTAGCTGGACAGTTTTTTTAAAATCTTTTTTAAAAAATTGCTGGCATAATTTTTTGTTATTATAATCTGCTTTCTTTTACTAGCGATAGATGATAGGAAAAAAATTTATTTTGCTTTTGAAAGTCCCACTTTGCGAGTCTCTGGCTAAGAGAGGTTAGCTGTACCGAGGATTTTACTGGCAATACACATCTTACAAGCAGTTCTGTGTCTGGGCTGCACAGAGACACCCTTCTCCAAGAAGCTTGGAAGAGATACATGTACAGAAGTTTTTATTGAAGCCTCGTCCTAGGCTCCTGGAGAGAAGGTGGGAAGGCTAGCAGAGGTAATCATCTTCTAGTTTTTAGGGGTTAACATGGGAGCAGTGGCTAGTGGAGACGAGACTAACAGTTTGAACCCAGTTGTGGCCACCAGTCTGTCGGGGCACTTGGTGCTGTGCTGTGTCTGTGAGCAGCTGTGCCTCCAATGTGGCCCGGGGAGTTGCAGAGCAGGCTGGGCACCAGCTTTAGCAATATATCAGCAGTTTGCAGAGAAGAACAGGAACCTGCTACATGCTAATGGAAATTTATGGCCAATGAAATCTGGAAAATATATAAAACAACCCAGCATCATGAAGCCAAAATACTTCCTGTGGGATTAAAGCTAATCCTCGACACCTGGTCAGAGAGGTCTAGTTTATTACAAGTTACCTCTGGTACGTGGCATCCTAGCACCAGAAACCCCAGTTAACTAGCAGTTCATACAGATAGCCTTAGAAGTCTGAAGGATTTTGAAGTGATCAGTGGACAGAAAGAGGCAGAATAGAGCACAAGAAAAACGTGGAATTTGTTCCATGTTATTTTTTAAATTCTCTGTTTTTAGACTTTTCAACGGTGTACTAACATTTGAATTGATGATATGTACTATGCACTGCTCTGCACTGTAATGAATAAGCTTATTTTTACATTCCCACTGCCTAGCATGGTGCATGGACATACCAGAGGCTCAGTATTTAGACCCTCCGAGACCAAAAGAGTATAAAATCCATAGTACAACCATATATTCACTTTGGCTTTTCAACAATTGAATAAATTTTTATTATTTATTTATTTATTTTTTGAGACAGAGTCTCACTGTCACCCAGGCTGAAGTGTGGTGGTGTGATCTTGGCTCACTGCAACCTCTGTATCTCCGGCTCAAGCAATTCTCCTGCCTCAGCCTCCCGAGTAGCTGGGATTACAGGTGCCCACCACCACACCCAGCTAATTTTCATATTTTCAGTAGAGACGGAGTTTCACCATGTTCACCAGGCTAGTCTTGAACTCCTGACCTCAGGTGATCTGCCCACCTAGGCCTCCCAAAGAGCTGGGATTACAGGTCTGAGACATTGCACCAGGCCAGATGAATTTTAATATATGTATAGAGTTGTGCAAATATCACAATCTATTTTAAAATATTTTCATCACCCCCCAAAGAATTTGCATAACATTAGTAATCACTGCCCGCCAGGCATGGTGGCTCACGCCTGTAATCCCAACACTTTGGAGGCCAAGGCTGGTCCCAGCTACTCAAGAGGCTGAGGTGGGAAGATCACTTGAGCTTGGGAGGCAGAGGTTGCAAAGAGGCAAGATCATGCCATTGAACTCCAGCCTGGGTGACAGAGTGAGACCTCATCTCAAAAAAATTTAAAAATTTTGAGTAATCACTTTCCATTTCACTGCAGTTTTTCCTGCCTCCCTCTGTTCTCACCCTCTATCCTGTCGCTCCCCAGCCCCAAGCAACCACTAATCTGCTTTCAGTCTCTACAAATTTTCCTATGCTGAAATTCAATAGAAATGAAAGAATATCCTACGTAGTGTTTTGTAGTTGGCTTTTTCCACTTAGCATGATGTTTTCAAATTTCACTCATTGTAGCATGTGTCAGCAGCACAGGCTTCTTTTTACTGCTGAATAATATTCCATTGTGTAGATATGCCTCATTTTACTTAACCATTCATCAGTTGATGAACATTTGGGTTGTTTCCACTCTTTGTTATGATTAATGCTTCTAGAAATATTCACGTATGAGTTTCTGTGTTGACATATGTTTTCATTTCTTTCGTGTATATTTGGGGAGTGGGAAGAATTCAGATAGTGAACTTGCTGGGGGTCATGTGGTGACTCCATGTTTAACTACTAGATTGTTTTCCAAAGTGACTGTATTGTTTTATAGTCCCATCAGCCGTGTGTGAGTGCTACGATTTCTCCACAGCCTTGCCAACACTGGTTACATCTGTCTTTTTGACCATAGCCATTGTAGCATGTATGAAGTAGTATTTACATGTGTTTAGATTTGTAGGTCCCTGAAGGCTAATGATGTTCAGCCTCTTTGCTTGTGTGTATCAGCTGTTTGTGTGCCTTTTCTGGGGAAGTGTCTATTTCAATTCTTTATCCTTTAAAAAAATAGTTATTTTTCTTTTACCTATTTTTTCTGCTATATTTTCTATTTTTTCTCCTATTCTGTGTGTTGTCTTTTTACTTTCTCAGTGGTATTCATTTGTCACTCATCTTTTTGGTATCATATTGAGAAGGCTTTGCCTATCACGAGGTCATGAAGATTTGCTCTTATATTTTCTCCTAAGGGTTTTGTAGTTTTAACTTTTGCATTTAGATTAACAATCCATTTTGAGTCTTTTTTATGTGTGTATGAAGTGAAGAAGGGGACCAACTTCATTTGCTGGTATGTGGATATCCAGCTGTCCCTCTACCATTTGTTGAAAATATTATGCTTTCTTTATTGAACTGCCTTAGCATACTTGTTGAAAATCAATCAACCATAAATGTGCAGGTTTATCTCCAGATTCCACATTCTATTCCATTGATCTATGTTCCTGCTAGTACGTATACAATATTGATTATGACAGTTTTGTAATAGGTTTTACAGTTGTCGTGAGTCCTCCAACATTTTTCTCCTTTTTCAAAATTCTGTTGCTTATACAAGATCCCTTAATTTCCACATGAATTTTAGAACCAGCTTGCCAATTTCTGCAAATAAAACAACTGAGATTTTTTTTCTTTTTTTTTTTTTTGAGATGGAGTTTTGCTCTTGTTGCCCAGGCTGGAGTGCAATAGTATGATCTTGGCTCACTGCAACCTCCACCTCCCAGGCTCAAGTGATTCTCTTGTCTCAGCCTCCAAGTAGCTGGTATTACAGGTACCCACCACCACACCTGGCTAAATTTTTTTTTTTTTTTATTTTTAGTAGAGACAGAGTTTCACCATGTTGGCCAGGCTGGTCTTGAACACCTGACCTCAGGTGATCCACCTGCCTTGGCCTCTCAAAGGGCTGGGATTACAGGAGAGAACGACTGCACCTGGCCAACAACTGAGATTTTGATAGAGCTTGCATAGAATCTGTAGATTAATTTGGGAGAGTACTGCCATCTCAACAATAGTAAATCTTCCAGTCCATGAACATGAGGTGTAGTGTCCTTCCATTTATTTAGGGTTTTTTTAGTTTCTTTCAACACTGTTTCATAGTTTTCAGTGTACAAGTGTTACCCTTTTTTCTTTAAATTTCTTGTTAAGTATTTTATTCTTTTTGATGTTGTTGTAAATAAAATTGCTTTCTTAATTTTATTTTGAAATTGTTAATTGTTAGTGCATAGAAATACTATTAATTTTTATAGATTGATCTATCCGGCAGTCTTGCTGAAGTTGCTTATTAGCTCTAATAATTTATTAGTCATTTCCTTAAAAAATTCTATATACAAGATAAAGTCATCTGAAGATAGTGATAGTTTTATTTCTTCCTTTCTGATCTGGATACCTTTTATTTCTTTTTCTTGCTTAAATGTCTTGCCTTGAATTTTTTTTTAACCCTAAATATATTTTTTATTTAGTCATTCTGTTTACAATTGAAACTCTGGGAATTCAAAATTAACATCCTTGTCCATGAGCTTCTTATAGACACCAGAAAAAGGTTCAACCTTGTGTTCCACATTGTTCTGCTGTGCTTTGTCCAAATGAACCTTTATAAGCTGGCTGCCATCCAGTTTCACGCGGATTCTCTTGCCCACAATTTTGCTTAGGAAGACCAGTTCCTCAAGGATTGCATCGTGCACGGCTGTCAGTGTACGGCTCCTGGGATGTTTTGCTTATTTTTTGTACGGCTTTTTCGAGTTGGCTTAGGCAGAATTCTCTGAGCGATAAAGACAACATGTTTCACACTGAACTTTTTCTCCAATTCGTGTACTAGCCAGACTTGGATTTTCTGGAAAGATTTTAGTTGAGGAACAGGAACAAAGATTATGATAGCTTTCCAGCCACCACCAACTTTAATTTCCTTGGCTGCTGTAATATTCAGCTCCCTGAGCTGAGCATTGAGGTCTGAGTTCATCTCCAGCTCCAGAAGAGCCTGGGAGATGCCGGACTCGAACTCTTCTGGCTTCTGGCCATTGGGCTTCATGATCTTGGCGCTTGCACTGAACATGGCTTTCTCCTTGGTGAGCGCCGACTTAGGAAAAAACCTAAATCTCGCCTTGAATTTTCAATACAATGTTCAATAGAAGTAGCGGTGGACATTCTTGCCTTTTTCCTAATCTTAGGGATTAAGTCCGTCTTTCACTATGAAGTTTGTTGTTAGCTGTGGCCTTTTGAAGATGTTCTTTACTAGGTTAAAGAGATTCTTGGCTGGGCACAGTGGCTCAGGCCTGTAATCCTAGCACTTTAGGAGGCTGAGGTGGGTGGATCATGAGGTCAGGAGATGAGGCCATTGCGGCCAACATGGTGAAACCCCATTTCTACTAAAAATACAAAAATTAGCTGGGAGTGGTGGCACACCCCTGTAGTCCCAGGTACTCGGGAGGCTGAATCAGGAGAATGGCTTGAAGCAGGGAGTCAGAGTTTGCAGTGAGCTGAGATTGCGTCACTGCACTCCAGCCTGGCAACAGAAAAAAAAAAAAAAAAAAGAGATTCTCTTCTACTGTTGGTGTGGTGGGAGTTTTTTTTTTTTTATTGATCATGAATACTAAATTTTGTTAGAGGATTTGTCTACATCTATTTTGATCACACATTTTCTTTTCTTTTTTCTATTAATGTGGTACATTAATTAAGTGATTTTCAAATGTAAAATAAATCTTGCATTTCTGGGATCAAATCCACTTAATTGCTGTATATAATCCTTTCACTATGCTGTTGGATTCAGTTTACTAAATTTTAAAAATAATTTTGCATCTATATCCATGAGGAACAGAATATGTAGTTGTCTTTCCTTGTTATATGTTTGTCTGGCTTTAGTATGAGATAATACAGTCATCATAAAATGAGCCGGGAAACATTCCCTCCTTCTCTATTTTCTGAGAGAGTTAATGTAGGATTGGTATTATTTCTTCCATAAATGTTTAGTAGAATTCACCAGTGAAGCCATCTGGACTTGAACTCTTTTTGCAGAAGATTTAAAATTTCTAACTCAAATCATAGAAGAAATCTAGTAATTTAAAAAATTTTTGTAAGATTTGTGACTTTCTAGGAATTTTTCTTTTTTATAAAAATTGTCTAATATGTTAACATCAAGTTATTCATACTCATCTCTTCTAATCTTTTTAATTACCATAAGGTCTGTAGTGATGTTTCTTCTTTCATTCTTGATTTGGTCAATTCATGTCTTCTTTCTTTTTGTTGCTCAGGTTAGCTCAGGGTTAGCTAACTATGACCCATGAGCCTAATCTGGCTTGAAGCTTGGGAGTTAAAATTGCTTTTACATTTTTAAAGAGTTGTAAAAAACAAACAAACAAGCAAATAAAAAACACAAAGAAGAATATGTGATAGAGACCATTCATGGCCTGCATAGCCTGTAGTATTTACTATCTGGTCCTTTAGTAAAAAATAAATAAATAAATAAATAAATAAATAAATCTGCCAACTCCTAGTTAATCCCATGAGCATTTGAGAAGAATGTGTCTACTCTTCTGTTCAGTGGAGCAGTATAATGTGCCAGTTGGTCAGTTTGTTTTTCAGTGTTGTTATATACTTACTTATTTTTCTGTTTAAATGTTTTATCAACTATCGAGAGAGGAGTATTAAAATCTCCAGTATAAGTGTTGAATTTATTATTTCTTCAATTATTTAGATTTTGCTTCATATAATTTCAGACTCTGTTGTCAAGTGCATACACATTGGTCATTGTTATTTCTTTTTGATGCCTTGACTCTTTTATCATGATGAAATGTTCCTTTTTTCCTCTAAAAATATGTCTTTTCTTGAATTCAATTTTGTATGATATTAATATAGCCATTTCAGCTCTCTGATGATGACTGTTTCCATGGGATACCTTTTCCTATCCTGTGTTTAAATATAAAATATGCCTCTTGAAGAGAGCATATCATTGGATCTTCATTGTTTATTCATTCTGACAATCTTCATCTTTTGATAAGACTGCTTAGTCTATGCACAGTAAATATTTTAATGATGAGATATAATTTACTCTTATTTTGTTATTTGTTCTCCATATAGCTCATGCCAGTTTTGCTTCTCTGCTCTTTTAAAATAAACTTTTATGTGTGTGAGAATAGTTTGAAATTTACAGAAAAGTTGCAAAGGTAGTACAGAACCTCTGTTTCTTTTTATTGTCTTCTTTTGTGTTAAATATTTTTAGGTGTTCATTTTAATTATTTTATTTTTAGCTATGTTTTTGGTTCTTTATTACTTTACAGTCACTGTACTTAAAATTACAATTTGCATCTTCAATGTATCACAATCTTCTTCAGGTTACTACTGATTCAATTTCAATAATATATAGCAACTTTGCTCCAGTGTAACTCAATTTTCTCTATTTTTTGTACTGTAATCATCATAAAGATTTATTTATGTATGTTGTAAACTCAGCAATAAAATGTTAGAATTATTGCTTTAAATAATCTTACAATTATCAAAGAAATAAAAAAGTAAAGTCTTATATTTGGCCATCTTTTTACCATTCTTGTTTTCTTTATTCATTCCTATGGATCTAATTGATTTTATCATGAAGAACTTCCTTTTGTATTTTTTAAAGAACAAGTCTGCCAGCAAGAGTTACTTCAGCTTTTGTTTATCTGGGAATGCCTTACTTTCACTTTCATGTTTGAAGAAGAATCACACTGGATGTAGAATTCTTGGTTGACAGATGAGTTTTAGCATGTTGAATATGCAAATTCATGGCCTTCTGGCCTCATTGTTTCTAATGAGAAAACTATTATTAATCTTATCGATTGTCCACTATATGCAAATATGCAAAGAGTCATTTTCTTTTGCTGCTTTCAACATTTTCTCTCTCTCTCTTTTTTTTTTTTTTTTTTTTTTTTTTTTTTTTTTTTTTTTTAATATAAAAAAAAAAAAAAAAAAAAAAAAAAAAAAAAAAAAAAAAAAAAAAAAAAAAAAAAAAAAAAAAAAAAAAAAAAAAAAAAAAAAAAAAAAAAAAAATAAATAAAAAAAA
>CAUYLG010033204.1:0-34246 GCA_963573385.1 Cacajao melanocephalus | reverse complement strand
TCACAGCCTTGGTTCCTTGCCCTCCAGAGAGCCGACACCCCTTCACTGGGGTGGATGAGCAGCAGAGACAGGGAGACCTGGCCCTCCCAGAACAGAGTGAAGCTGATCAGGTAGGTGCCGTTGTTGAAGTCAGTCACCTTTCCAGAAGCACCTGCCATCAGGGCTGGGGAGGACATCCTGGCCCTCAGGAAGTCCCCGCCATATTGCTTCCTGTGTCCCAAGTGGTCCCTCATCTCCAGCAGGATGTCCAGCTGGTTCCCCCTGCAGTACGTGTCTCGAGGGTTGAGGATGGTGGTTGTGCTGTGTGTGGCGCTGGTGGTGGTGTTCACGTGGGTGAAAGGTCTGGGTGGGATCTGCTGGTCTAGTTTCTCCTTGATTTCCTTTATTCTCAGTTCAGTCTCTTTTGGTGAAACTGCTGTACACAATGGTGCTTCACAGTGTGGCAATTTTTTGAAGATGTTCCCTTGGTTCAGGGTAACATGGTTTTCCAAGCTGAACAAGAACTGAAATATTGAAAGGGAAAATAATATATTATCAGCAAATAATAGGGCTTATTTTACATCTTTCAGTGTGATAAATTAAATATCAAAAATCAATACTAATTGGTTTTCAGTTATGGAATCATCATAATTGGTTTCAAATCATCAAAATTGGTTTCCATGTAGTCTGACTTCCTCTCCTGCCAGGAGATGGCTTCCTTTAGGAGTCACTGGCTTAAAAATTAACTAGATATAATGAACATGTATTATTTTATGGTTCAATTGTAGAGTTTTTCCTTCTGCTATCCTCTCACTTGACTTTTCATTTTAAAAATCATCTTATCATTTTCTGTATCAACAAGGCAGACAACAGAGGACAATGTGGTACATGTTTCACATGTACTGGGGAAGAATGTATATTCCACTGTTGTTGGAGGAAGTGTTTTATGAATGTCAATCAGATTTAGTTGAAGGGTTGTATTCTCTAGTTCTTCTCTATTTTTGCTGACCATATTGATTTCATGGGGCTGACATCACAAATCATCACAAATTTAGTGACTTAAAACAACATAAATTTATTCTCTCATAGTTTTGGAGGCCAAAAGTCTGAGATCAAGGTATCAACAGCGTGGGTTCCTTATGGAGGCTTTGAGGAAGAATATATTCTATACATCTCTCCTAACTTCTGGTGGTTTCCAGTAATCCTTGGTGTTCCTTGGCTTGCAGGTATTTTACTTCAATCTCTGCCTCCATTTTTATGTAACCTTCCCCTCTGTGTGTATTTTCTCACTTTCTTCTCTTAAAAGGATTTAGGATCCCCCTTAATCCAGGATGATCACATCTTGAGCCTTTTAACTTATTTACATCATCAAAGAGTCTTTTTCTAAATACAGTGGCACCTCCTTATCCATGGTTTTAGTTAACCATGGTCAAACATGGTCCAAAAATAGATGAGTACAGTACAATAAAATATTGAGAGAGAGAGAGAGACAGAGAAACCACACTTATATAACTTTTATTATAGTATGTTGTTACAATTGTTCTATTTTAGTTATTTTTGTTAATCTCTTACTGTGCCTAATTTATAAATTAAATTTTATCATATATATGTATGTATATATGATATGTAGGTATATATGTATAAGAAAAAACAGCATTTACACCATATAGGGTTTGGTACTATCTGCAGTTTCAGGCATGCACTGGGGTCTTGGAACATATATTCAGTGGATTTAAGGAGGACTACTGTAGGTCATATTCAGCGGTTTCAGGTAGACACATTTTTAGGGGGCCATCATTCAATCCACTAAACTGACTTTCTCTCTACATATTTTATCAATTACTCAGAACAATGTTAATGTTGTTGACTATGATTCTGAATTTTCCTTTCTTTTTATTTATATATGCTTTTCTTCAAATATTTTGCAGCTCTGCTATTAGATGTACACACATGTATTGGTTGTTATGTATTTTGGGTGAATCATCACCTTTATCATTACATAATGATCTCATTTGTTCTTGGTAATTTTCCTGGTTCTGAAATCTACTTTGTCTGATATTAATAAATTCATACAAGCATTATTTTGTTTAGGATTTGCATGGTATATCTATTTTTGTCATTTTACTTTTAATATACCTATATCTTTATATTTAAGATGGATGCTAGCTTATGGTTGATTTCTTTTCTTTCTCTTTTTCTTTTTCTTTTTATATATATATATAGAGAGAGAGAGAGAGAGTCTCACTCTGTCACCTAGACTGAATTGCAGTGGCATGATCAGGGCTCACTAGATCCTTGACCTCCCAGGCTTAGGTGATCCACCCATCTCAGCCTCCCAGGTAGTATGAGCCACAGCACATGGCTATTTTTTGTGTATTTTGTATAGTTGGGGTTTCACCATGTCGTCCAGGCTGGTCTTAAACTCCTGGGCTCAAGCAATCTGCCAACCTCAGCCTCCCAAAGTGCTAGGATTACTGACATGAGCCACTGTGCCCAGCTTGATTTCTTCTTTTTTATACATTCTGACAGTCAGTGTTTTATCATTGATGTGTTTGGACTATTTATATTTAGTGTTCTTATTAATATGCTTTGATATAAGTCTACCATTTTAATAATTGTTTGCTCTTTGTTCTCTCTTTTTTTTAGTTCTGATGCCACCATTTTTAAATGTCCCAGAACTTTCTGTTTTCCTTAACGAGGAGAACAAGGGGAACTATGTTACCAGAGCCTAACCAAGTTGGGTTTTACCAAAACCTGATCAACCTGGGATAAGGAAAATACCCAAACCCAGCTCCCCTCTGGCTTTCTTATTTCACCTAAGGATTGATGTGGGTATAGGAAAACAGGAAGCTGGCAAACACTTATGAAGGTCACAGTCTTAGGCACAAGCTCACTAAAATACTGAGACTAAATCACAGTACTACAGAATGCTTCTCCTCCTGCACATCTTACAACCAATTCAATAGGAATCCTGCATAGAAAAAGAGGATTATATCAAAAAGCACTGCAAGCCTCAGACTCTATTTAAAAAGGGGTCCCTAGAAACAGCCAAGCATGAAGTCTCTAGGAGAAACATAAACATGGGCACTGGAGGAAATTGTAGCCTCTGACACAATATCTACAGTAAACAGTAAACACAGTCTAACTCCTAACCACATAAACATAAAAGCTCAGTTCCAGTTTACCAACTACATCATGTCCAGATTTCAATAAAAATGACAAGGCACGCAAGAAGAAAAATAAGTGCCATCTAAAGGGACAATGCAAGCATCGGAACCAAACTTAGTTATAGTAGAGACTTTGAAATTATCAGTCCAGGAATTTAAAATAACTATGATTGAGGCAATAATACCTAGGGCTCTAACAAAAAATATACACAACAAGCAAAAACAGATGGGTAATGTATGTAGAGACATGGCAACTCTAAGAAACAATCAAAAGGAAATGCTAGAAATCAAAATCACTGTATCAGAATAAAGAACACCTTTGATGAACTCATGAACAGATCGAACGCAGTCATGTAAAAACAAGAAAGCTTGAGGGTACGTCAATAGAAACATCCCAAACTAAAAACAAGAGAAAAAGCATGAAAAAAAGGACAGAATATCCAAGAACTGTGGGACAAATACAACAGGTATAAATACACATAATGGGAAATGCCAAAAGGAGAATAAAGAGAAAGGAACAGAAAAAATATCTGAAGAAATAATGACTGAAATCTTTCCAAAATTAATAACAGATACCAACCCATAGATCCAGGAAGCTCAGAGGGCACCAAGCAGGAAAAATACCAATCTACATCTAGGATTGTCATATCAAATTTCAGAAAAATCAAAGATAAAGCATAACATTATGATAGAAGTTGGACAGGAAAGAAAACTTTACCTATTGAAGAACAAGGATAAGATATTGAGGTCCTCTTCTCCAAAACCTGTGAATATGTTAAGTTACATGGCAAAAGGGAACTAAGACTGAAGGTGTAAATTCTGCTTGCTAATTAGCTGACCTTGAGATAGGAAGATTATCTTAAATTATACAGGTGAGTCAAATGTAATTACAAGAGTCTTTAAAAGCAGAAGACAGTGGCAGAAAAGGAAGAACCAAAGAGACAGCAGTGTGAAAAGGATTCAGCCCAGTGTTGCTCCATGTTGTTTTCAAGATGGAGGAGCCAAGGAAAACAGATTCTCTCCTAGAGCTTCCAGAAGAAAATGCAGCCCTGCTAATACCTTGATTTTAGCCCAATGAGATCCATTTGGGAATTCTGGCCTCCAGAAGTTTAACATAATAAATTTGCATTGTTTAGGCCACTAAATTTGTGGTAATTTGTTATAGCAGCAATAAAAAACTAATATAGTTATAATAGCTGTTTTTTAAGTCTTTGATAATTCCAGCATCTATGTTACCTCAGGGTTTTGCCTGATTTCTATTCTCTTCTTGCAAGTTGTGGTTTTCCTGGTTCTTCATTCTCTAAATAGCTTTAAATCATATCCTAGATATTTTAAATATTATGCTATGAGATTCTGAGTCTTGTTTAAACTCTAATGATAATTTTGATTTTATTTTTAAAACAAGCATGTGATTTGGTTAGGTGAAGGCTGCAAGTTTCAGTACACCTTTTGTGGGCTTTGGTTATAGGTCTGCTCAGTTCTCAAAGACTTCACTGTATAATTTGAATCTGTTTTATGTGTGTGAAATCCAGTGGACAGTCTGAGACATGGGCAGTGGTCCAGTCTGTAATTAAATTCCCAAAGCCTTTCGTGGGCTATTTAGAGTAAGATTGACACATGCTAAACTCAAGAGTTGAGCCCAGGAGTTCATTAACCACTTTGTGGGATAGCTCTTTTGAGCTTCATCTTTTCCACAATCTCCCTAACACTTCCCCATTCTCTGAGGTGTCCATTATTGGTCCTCCAGCCAGAAATATGGGGCAGGAAGAAGGTTTCCCATCTTGAAGGAGAACTCTAATATGCTTCCCTAGGTTACCTGTAGCACCTGGGACCAGGCGGGAATATTTTTAAAAGGCCCAACGAAGGTAAAGTGTGCACCATACGGAGTTCTAAACTCTTGAAGAAAATAGTGTTTGTATAAGATTCAGTGTATAATGAGGTCTTTAAACTTCAACAGAAGTATAGTAAAGAGAAAAAAATTAATCTTTTTATTGAGATAATTGTAGATTCACATGCAATTGTCAGAAATAGTAGAGAAATTGGAGGGATCAAGATGGCTGACTAGACGCAAGTATTGTGTGCCTCCTCCATGGAGAAGAGCCAGATTAGTAAGTAGATGGTCATATTCTGAAGAAACTAACTAGTGGAGAATGTTTGGATTCATCAGAAAAGAGACAGGAAGCATCAGAAGTAAGGAGAGGATTTAAAGCAGCATGCCCAGCTAGGAACTGACTGAGAGTGAGAGCAAGGAAACAGTAAGAGAGAAATCCCCAAAGCTCTGAAATAGGCTTTAATGATCATGGCTACAGGAAAAATCATGAACCCACTTGGCCCTCATGTCTGACATAAAGAGCTGCCTAAAGATCACACAGAAACATTGCTAAAGAAAAGGAACCCACACAGAATCCCAGAGGCATTCCAAGCCTGGAGCAGCCTCAGCTGCAAGCCATTTTGAGAGACTAGACACTGGGTATCTGTAGACATGGTTGTAGCTGCTGCATGGTTCTAAGGACGAAGGGGGAGAATGGGTGTACCCACACAGCCCTTGGAGGGTACTTACCACCCTGCAAAAGACTGCTGTGAGAGTGAGACATAAGTGGACTGCACTCTCCACAGCTTCCTGTCCTTGTTACTTGCCTGAGAGGGACCCCATCCTCTTGAACCACAAGCCCACAAGTGACACCATTTTGAGCATTTAAAGACATTGTTTGGCCACTTGGGAGTGGTGGCCAGGGCAGGCATTTTAGGCTCAGGCCAGAGATTGCAGCATTTGCTCTGGAAAGAAAGAAGCGCACCCACAGTCAGAATTGAGTGGTGAATGCGGAGAGTTCCCCAGAAGTAGCCACTGAAATTAGTCTTTTTCCTGTCACAGGCCTGGAGCAGGAGGACAGTTTCTGAAGCCAAGGTTTTCTCCTGGGTGGTGAGGCTTGTAGCCAGGGACAGCTTTGCAACCTGGAACCAGTTCATGTGTGTCAATCCTGGTGTCCCAGCCTGCTCCTGTAGCCATTTGGGGGTCAGTGCCCCATTAGCTCCAAGAAGTAGAAAGGAGGCAGACCCCACTTTCCCTGGAGATCTGACCCTCAGCACTATCTGTCCCTAAGGGAGGAGGGAGCACAATTCACCAAAGCCTGACTTGGGTCAAAAAAAAATGCAAGCGTGGGACCAGCTGCTGAAGGTGGCATCACCAAGCCCAGGAATGGATGTGGAGAGGGGGTCATCTCTCACCCCACCTTTCTTCTCAGTGTACTGAGAGTGCAGTTTGCAGCAGCCCTTCTTCTCAGGGCATGGGGAGCATGGGCTGAAAGAGACACCTTCTCCAGTGTCTCCACCACTACTGAAGGTTAGTGTGTGGTGGGAGAAGGCATGTTTCATACTTCTCAAATTGTCTCTGCTCTTTCCCCTAGCTGCCATCTCTTACTCTTAAATGCCACACACTAGACTGCAGTGTGAATTACACCACCAAAGTCACATTGATACAAAAAGCATTATCTGAGAAAGCCACTGCAACCTATCTGCAACCAAGGAACCCATTATGAGCCTATGCACACTGAAAGCATGAAGTAACAAAGCCAATTATCATACACAATATGCATCATAGCAATACCCCCAAGGGAAAAAAAATCAAGAATCCCATCCAAATGATAGCAAATCCAAAGAAAAAAGAGAAGAAAAGAAGAAGTGTCAGCTCTTTCAGATGAGAAGGAACCAGTGTGAGAACTCTGGCAATACAAAAAACTAGTGTTTCATCACCTCCGAAGGATTCCACTCACTCCCAAACAATGTATATTAACTAGAATGAAATATCTGAAATGACAGATATATAATTCAAAATGTGAATAGCAAGGAGACTCAACAAGATTCAAGGTTAAATTTGAAATTCAACACAAAGGAGCAAAAAAAGTGATCCAAGATTTGAAAGATGACATAGCGGGACTAAGAAAGAACCAAACAGGCTGGGCAGGGTGGCTCATGCCTGTAATCCCAGCACTTTGGGAGTCCAAAGTGGGTGGATCATGAGGTCAGGAGATTGAGACCATCCTAGCCAACATGGTAAAACCCTGTCTCTACTAAAAATACAAAAATTAGCTGGGGGTGGTGGCATGTGCCTATAATCTCAGCTACTCAGGAGGCTGAGGCAGGAGAATTACTTGAACCAGGGAGTTGGAGGTCGCAGTAAGCTGAGATCATGCCACTGCACTCCAGCCTGGTGACAGAGTGAGACTCTGTCTCAAACAAACAACAAAAAAGAACCAAAAATAACTTCTAGAATTAAAAAACTTACTATAGGAATTTTAAATTATAGTTGGAAACCTTAACAATAGACTAGACCAAGCAGAATAAGGAATTTTATAGATCAAACCAGTTTTTTGAATCAACCACTCAGACAAAAATAAAAAGAATTTTAAAAAATGAACAAAACCTTTGAGAAATAAGGGATTATGTAAAGTGATCAAATCTATGACACATCGGAATTTTTGAGAGAGAAGAGAAAGTAAGCAACTTGGAAAACTTACTTGAATATAGGAAAACGTCTCTAATCTTGTTAGAGAGGTTGACATGCCGATACAAGAAATCCAAAGAACTTCCATGAGATACTATACAAGGCAAGCATCCCCAAGGCACACAGTCATCAGACTATCCAAGGCCAACACAAAAGTAAAAATTTTAAAGACAGCTAGAGAAAAAGGTCATATTACCTATAAAGGGAAACCAATTAGACTAACAGCAGATTTCTCAGCTGAAACCTTACAAGCCAGAAGAAATTGAGGGTGCATTTTTAGCATTCTTAAAGAAAAGAAATGCTAGCCAAGAATTTCATATCTCACCAAACTAAGCTTCATAAATGAAGAAGAAATAAAGTATTTTCCATACAAGTATTTGTTAAGGGAATTCATCACCACCAGACCAGCTCTACAAGAGAAGCATCTCTTTTAAGAGTGGTAAATATGGAAATAAAAGAATGTTACTTACTACCACAAAAGCACACATAAGTGCATAACCCACAGATCCCATAAAGCAACTCCTCGATTGAAACTACAATGCCTCTTCTTCTTTCTTTCTCTCTTACATTCTTTTTTTTTCTTTCTTTCACTCTTTCTTTCTTTTCTCTCTTTTTCTTTCTTTCTAAAAAATAAAAAATTAAAAAATTAAAAAAATTAAAAAAAAAGAAACTACAATGCAACTAGCTAACAACACTATGGCAGGAACAAATCCTTACATATCAATATTAAGTTTGAATATAAATGGCCTAAATGTTCCACTTAAAAGACACAGAGTGGCAGACTGGATTAAAAAATAAGACCCCCCCAAAAATTTTTTTAAAATAGAAAAAAATAAGACCCATTCTTCTACTGCCTTCAGGAGATTCATCTCACATATAACAATACCCATAGGCTCATAGTAAAGGGATGGAGAAAGATCTATGACACAAATGGAAAATGAAAAACAGCAGAGTTTGTTATTCTTATATCAGACAAAATAGACTTTAAATCAACAACAGTTTAAAAAGGACAAATAAAGGCATTATATAATGATAAATGGTTCAATTTAATAAGATATAACTACCCTAAATATATATGCACCCACCATTGGAGCACCAAGATATATAAAACAATTACTCTAAACCTAAGAAAAACCTTGACAGCCACGTGATAATACTGAGGGACTTCAACACCCCACTGACAGCATTATACATACTACTGTGGCAGAAAACTAACAAAGAAACAAAGAAATTCTGGACTTGAATTTGACACTTGACTGATTAGACCCAATAGACATGTACAAAGTACTCCACCCAACAACCACAGAATGTACATTCTTCTCATCTGCACACAAAACATATTTCAAAAACATCGAAATCCTACCAAGCATCTACTCAGACCACAATGGAATAAAAATAGGAATCAACACCAAGAGGAACTCTCAAAATCACACAAATATATGGAAACTGAATAACTTTCTCCTGAATAACTTTTAGGTAAATAACAAAACTAAGGCAGAAATTTTAAGAAATTGTAACAAAAATAGAGACAAAACATACCCAAATTGCTAAGATGTGACAAACGTAGTGTTACTAGGAAAGTTTATGGTGCTAAATGCCTGACTCAAGAAGATAGATCTCAAATTAATAACCTAACTTCACACCTAAAGGAACTAGAAAAACAAGAACTAGTCTCAAAGCTAGGAGAAGAAAAGAAATAACTAAAATCAAAGCAGAGCTAAATGAAATTCAGACCCCAATAAAACATACAAAGAATCCACAAAACAAAAAGTTGGTTATTTGAAAATCTAAATAAGATCAATACACCACTAGCTAGATTAACAAAGGTAAAAAGAGAGAATATCCAAATAAGCACAATCAGAATGACAAAGTTGACATCACAATCAATCCCACAGAAATACAAAAGATCTTCAGAGACTACTGTGAACATTTCTATGCACACAAACTAGAAAATCTAGAGAAAATGAATACATTCCTGGAAACACACAATTTCTCAAGATTAAATCTGGAAGAACAGAAATCCTGAACAGATCAAAAATTACTAATTAAGTTGAATCATAATAATTTTTTTAAAAAACCTATCATGCAGAAAAAGTCCTGGACTAGACGGATTCATAGACAAATTCTACCAGATGTACAAAGAAGAGTGGTACCAATCCTACTGAAACTATTCTGAAAAATTGAGGAGAAAGAACTCTTCCCCAACTCAATCTACAAAACTAGTATCATTCTGATACCAAAATCTGGCAAAGACACAACACCAACAACTAACTTACAGGCCAATATTCCTGATGAATATAGATGCAAAACTCCTTGATAAAATACAAGCAAACTGAATTTAGCAGCACATCAAAAGTTAATTCACCACAATTAAGTGGGCTTTATTTCAGGGGTGCAACGATGGTTTAACATATGCAAATCAATAAATGTGATTTACCACATAAACAGAATTAAAAACAAAAACTGTATCATCATCTCAATAGATGTAGAAAAAGTATTCAGTAAAATTCAACATCCCTTTATGATAAAAACAAACTAGGCATCAAAGGAACACACCTCAAAATAATGAGAGCTATCTATGACAAACCCACAGTCAACATCATAATGAACAGGCAAAAATCATTTTCCCTAAGAGCTGGAACAAAGACGTCCATTATTACCACTCCTATTCAATATAACTGGAAGTCCTAACCAGAGTAATCAGGCAGGAGGAAAAAATAAAAGGCATGAAAATAGGAAAACAGGAAGTCAAATTATCTTTCTTCATTGACAATTCATTACTCTGTACCTAGAAAACCCTAAAGATTATGCCGAAAGACTCCTAAACATGATAAACAGGTCTTTAGCAAAGTATCAAGATACAAAACTTATATACAAAAAATAGTAGCATTTTTACAAACCAATAATGTTCAAGCTGAGAAAATATCAAGAATCCAGTCCTATGTACAATAGCTACAAAAAATACCTAGGAATACATCTAACCAATGGGGTGAAAGAACTCTACAAGGAGAACTACAAAACATTGATGAAAAAGTCATGGAAAACACAAATGGGAAAACATCTCATGCTCATGGATTAGAAAAATCTGTATCATTTAAATGTCCATACTGCCTAAAGCAATGTACAGATTCAATGCTATTCCAATATCAGTTTTAGAAAGACAACTATTCTAAAATTCATATGGAACCAAAAGAGAGCCCAAATAGCCAAGGCAATTCTAAGCAAAAAGAATACAGCTAGTGGCATCACATTACCCAACTTCAAACTTCACTACAAGGCTACAGTAAGCAAAACACCATGGTACTGGTACAAAAACAGGCATATAGACTAACAAAACAGAATTGAGACCCCTGGAATAAAGCTACACATCTATAACCAACTAATATTTACTACAGTCAACAAAAATAAATGATGGGGAAAGGATAATGTATTCAATAAATGGTGATGGGGAAACTGGTTAACCATATGCAGAAGAATAAATCTGGACACCCACCTCTCACCATATACAAAATATTAACTCAAAAGGGTTAAAGACTTAAACATAAGTCCTCAAACTATAAAAATCCTAGAAGAAAATCTGGGAAATATTCTTCTGGACATTGGCCTAGGCAAATAATTTATAACTAAGTCCTCAGAAGCAAATGTAACAAAAACAAAAATTGACAATTGGGACCTAATTAAAGAGCTTCTGCACAGCAAAAGAAACTGTCAACAGAGCAAACAGACAAGCTACAGAATGGTAGAAGATATTTACAAACAATGTATTCAACAAAGGACTACTGTCAAGAATCTATAAGGAGCTTAAACAAATAAACAGGAAAAACACAAATAATCTTAGTAAAAAGTAGGCAAAGGACACTAACAGATACTTCTTAAAATAAGATATACAGGTGGCCAACAAACATAAAAAGTGCTCAACATCATGAATCATCAAAGATATGCAAACCAAAACTCCAGTGAGATATCATGTTACACCAGTCAGAATGGCTACTATTAAAAAGTCGAAAAAATAACATATGTTAGTAATGTTGCAGAGAAAAGGAATTGCTCACACACTGTTGGTGGGACTGTAAATTATTTCAGGCATCGTGAAAAGCAGTTTGAATATTTCTCAAAGAACTAAAAATATAATTGCCATTCAACCCAGCAATCCCATTACTGGGTATATACCCAATGGAAAATAAATTATTCTACCAAAAAGGCATTTGTACTTGCATGTTTATTGTAGTGCTATTCACAATAGTAAAGACATGGAATCAACCCAGGTGCCTATCAATAGTGGATTGAATAAAGAAAATGTGGTACATATACACAACGGAATACTACGCAGCCATAACAAAGAAAATTGTGTCCTTTGCAGCAACATGGTTGCAGCTGGGGGCCATTATCCTGAGTAAATTAACACAGAAACAGAAAACCAAATACCATATGTTCTCACTTATAAGTGAGAGCTAAACACTGGGTACATATGGACCCAAAGATGAGAACAATAAACACCAGGGATTCCAAAAATGAGGAGGGAGGGTGGTGAAGGCTGAAAAACTACCTATTGAATACTATGTTAACCATTGGGCAATGGGAGCATTAGAAGCCCAAAGCACAGCATCATGCAATATACCCATATAAGAGACCTGCACATGTACCCCCTGAATCTAAAATTTTAAAAACCATAAAAGTATTTAGAAAAAAATAGATTATAGAGAAATCTCACGTACCCTTTACTGAGTTTTTTCCAATGGAAACATCTTGCAAAACTAGTAAAGTATTCCAACCAGCATATTGAAACTGACAGAGCCAAGATACAGAACATTTTCTTTCCTTAATGTTGCTGTTTTATAACCATGCTTACTATTCCCTTGCCCTCTCCTATTCCTTAATTAACCTTTGGCAACCATTCACCTGTTATTTATTTCTATGGTTTTGTCATGTCAAGAATATTGTCATGTCAAGTATATATTATGTCATGTCAAGTAGAATTATGCAACATATGAGCCATAAAAATGAGCAAGGAAAAACAAAACGTTTTGTGCTAGACCCTTAAAATTAGGCAAAGAAGAGGGAAAGTCTCTTTAAAATCATAGTAGCAGGGCCAGGATCAGAATTTAATGCTCAATTTCATGTGTGGCCCAGTTGTCTCATTATTTAATAACCTGTTTCACACACACATGCACACACACGCACACACACACACACATAGAATTGCTATAGACAAAATGCTTGCATCTCCCCAAAATTCATGTTGTAACCTAATCTCCAATGCTGATATAGATTGAATATCTGTGATTCCCCCAAATTTATATGTTACAACTTTCAGTGTGATGGTATTAGGAGATGGGACTTCTGAGGAGGTGGTTAGATCATGGGGATGGAGCCTTCATGAATAAAGTTAATGCCGTTACCAGAGAGCTCCTTTGCCCACTCCACCATATGAGTACACATGAAGAGATAGCCATCTATGAACAAGGAAGCAGGCCCTCATTAGACACCAAATCTGTTGGTGCCTTGATCTTAGACTTTGCAGCTTCCAGAACTATAAGCAGTAAATTTGTATTGTTTGTAATCCACTCAGTCAGTGGTTTTAGAACAGTATAAAGATCAGGGTTTTATACACATATACACACACATTTCAAATATATATATTTCAAAGATTTATATATATTAAGAGATATACATTTTTTTCAGAAGACCCTAAGATATCTTGTTCTCCATGATATACCTGACCAACTATCACCAATAACTACATAACCCTCCTCTTCTCTGTCATTTTTTGACCAACTGGATTCTTTTACCCATTTACAGAAGATCATGAAGAACTTGGCTCCTAGTCTTAGTCACTAAACGTCTTGACATCCTCCAGATAGACTTCAATATCCATGGATGCATTTCCTCCTCCAATACCTAGATCTCTGCTCCTGAAGCTTCTTGGCTTTAGAGAACTGTAAGACTAATAACTTAGTGATTCAACTTCCTGTCACACTGCCAAACATGTGTAACCACACCTTTTCTTTTCTACTTCTTACTTTCTTCTATTAGCCTTTTTCCATATGAATTAAAATGTATTCAAGTAACTCCCATATTACAAAAAGGAGAATTTTTTGAGCTTCTGATTCCCTCTTTAACTGCTAGCATAACCTTCACGTATTCCCCACCCCTATCAATTCAGTTTCTCAAGAGTCCTCTTCCATACTGTGTACACCTTCTCTGCAACCACTCACTCCTCAGACCAGTGCTTATTTTGTTTCTTGGGGTTATATCACTAGCAACTTTTTCTTCTCACTATGTAGCTCATCCAAGGAAATGGACTTCAGCTGCCATTTGTGTTCTGATGTTTCCTAAATCTATTTTTCTAAGCCAGATCTTTCCCAGCATCAGATCTATATATTAAACATCTCCACTTGGTTGACCTAAAAGGACCTCAAACCTGGACTGTTCACATCTAAATCCATCTTTTATCTTCCAAAACTGTTTCTCCCACTCTGGTTAATACTTCAGTAAATGATATCACCAGCCATGCAATTGTACAAACTTGGAATGTAACTCCTGGTCAAACTTACCTCTTCACCTCCTGCAGTCAATCACTATTACTGTCAATTATAGCTCAAATTCATTAACTCTTCTCCATCCTTATTGTTAGTAGCTTATTTCAGGCCACTATTACCTCTTACCCAGATCACTGAACAGTCTTTATTTTGTTATTTACCAGTTATTTATTAAGCATCTACTATGTATCAGAGACTGTTCTAGGAACTTGTGATACGAATAAATACTTACAAAAATCCTCAACTCTATAAAGGTTACTAAATACTAGGTCAAGATAGACAATAATCAATGAACATAATAAATGAGTAAATTATATAGTATTTTAGAAAGTGAAAAGTGCTAGCGCAAAAAAAATTCAAACAAGAAATAATTGTATGGTAAATTCAGTCCTAGAGTTAAATGACTAGTTGTTGAAGGAAAAGGGATGTTCACGACAAACCAAAAAGTTCAAGCATGTCATGAACAGTCTGAGTAAGTGACAATAAGAGGATTTATTTAAAAACTCAAAAACTCTTATATGATCAAGTTGTCTATGATTAAAAAGAAATTATAATGGTCTTTCTAGAGATCTTGTTTGATGTAAAAAACACATGCTAAAGAACAGAATTTGTTAGAACAATGAAATTTTCTAAAGGGGTTGATTTACTCTTAATGAATTATAAGAGATTTAAATTTTTTTATTTTAACCCAAAGTTCAACTTTTATTGCATCTCATGGGTTTTGGGTTTTCTCTCACCTTTTAAAAGGCATGAAATAGTGACACTACCCTTCAATTCATTTTCAGTTCATATAAGGGTTTTTTTTTTCTTCCTTGGGTTCTGTTTTTTTGTGGCCTGATGCTAACAATATTTTCTTAAAGGTCTAAAGGAAATGTCTACTTCCAACGTAATATTCTGTGTACTGCAGAAGGTTTCTTTTGCCTTTTGGTAGCTGGACTAACAGATTTTAAGTTTTATCAAAATAATTACTATGCCATTATTATTAAATTTCATTTGCTCAGGAAAAACTGAGATTTAAAAAAATTGTTTTTAGTTAATGTTGTTACATCCTTGTATCTTCCTGTATGTACTTTTAAAGTCCTTGTGACATCGATATACACGGCTTTGACTTCTGGGTCTAAAAAGAACACCAAGTCCTGCTAAACTTAAACACTGACCACAACTAATGCCTCATCTTCAGGCCTGGTAGAAGATACCAATCAAAATTAACTGCATTTCTGAGGCACAGGGCCAGAAATTAAAGTTATTCAACTCCTCAAGGCCCAGGGACTATCTTGAAAGAAGTGGGCATGTGAGATTGTAAGGGCCAATTTTGAAAGATAAAATAAGTTCAGTTTCTCTATAAATTAATCATTAATGGCAAAGGCACACTGATGCAAGACCAGCATGTGTGCCCCTATGTCAAATTAACAAAGCTCAGACTGAGATTTCAGTAGTTCTGGAGTATGGCTCAGGAATCTGCATTTTACCCACAGGTATAAATACAGGTATTCTAGGCAGAAGGCTCCCAGACCTCACTTTGTGAAACACTAATATTCGTAGTGGATAGGACCTGGGCATATAAATTAAAAGTTACCAGCATAGAGGAGAAGAGGATCAGAGGAAGAAATCTAGAGAACACATACTTATATAGTGGGCTCCGAAGGGTTTTTTTTTTTTTTTACGAGTTCACACTATTGGCTGAATGCCTTAGACTGTGGTGCTTCCTGTTTGAAGCTTAGAGATAAGGCTGCATTCGACAAAGGTTAGAGAGACACTTTTATTTTATTTATTTATTTATTTAGAGATGGAGTTTCACTCTGTCACCCAGGCTGGAGTGCAGTGGTGCAATCTTAGCTCACTGCAACCTCTGCCTCCTGGGTTCAAGCAATTCTCCTGTCTCAGCCTCCTAAGAGTCTGGGAATAGAGGCACACGCCACCACAACTGGCTACTTTTTGATATTTTTAGTAGAGACAGGGTCTTACCACATTGGCCAGGCTTGTCTCGAACTCCTGACCTAAGGTGATATGCCCACCTTGGCCTCCCAAAGTGCTGGGATTACAGGCATGAGCCACCGCACCTGGCCAGAGAGACACTCTTAAAGGTATTTGGGTTCAAACGTAAAAGGCACTCGAATGGCTAAACAAAGGAGTTTGTTCTTTATACTGTCATTAGTGAAAGTGTTTGATCAGGACCAGAAGATGATGAAAGCAGAGTTTTTGAATGATTATGTTTGTACTAAATGATTTGGAAGAAAAGAAACTGGAAGCAAGGTGAGTTAAGAAAAACTTACAAAGGGAAGAGCCAAAATACACTCTACTAAACTACTTAAAGAATAAGAAAACCCATGTGAAGAAGGCAGAAGACTGAAACAAAGACATAATTAATTTGAAGTCTCAGAAGCCAAGGAAGGAGGAGAGAATTTTGAGGCTGGATGGTTACAGTGCCAAGTAGCACAGAGATGGCACAAATCCATCTGCCATTTAAAAAAATAATAATAATGTATACACTGCCATTTTAAAAAGCAATAATAACATACACATTGCCAAAGGGATTTATGCTGAACAAGGAATGCCCTCACCAAATTCTCCTGCTAAAATGATATGCTTTTAACCTTTAATTCTTGCCATGATAAAGGGGATCATTCAAATGAAGTCACTATGACCTTCTGTGAAATTCTTAAAAAGGAAACTTCCTACCTTTGTGTGGTCTTTTGAAGCCAAGTAAATAACCCAGAAAATCAAGATAAATATCAACATCAGCAGTAATTTTCGAGCTGTGGCATTTGGAAACAAAGTGAGAATCCTGTAAAAGAGGACAGGAGAAATAATCATATTAAATCAAATAAACACAATATGGTTCTGTACACTTTGGTTCCTCTTCAGTAATTTCCAAAACAAGGTGATGTTATCCTGGGTTTTCCAAAAGTTCCTTTATAAGTTCTATTGTCAGGCAGAAACAAAGTGTTTCCCTGAGGCAGAGAACAAAACTCTAAGGACTCCTGGTTTCTGATGCTCAGGTTAATTCTTTGGGTTTGGAATCACATCACATACTGGAACTTGTTTTCTCGTCGAGATCTCAGCATGAACAACAAGGTTTTAGATTGTTTACCAGAAAAAAGAGTCCCCCCGGCCCTGCCGTGTCCTCTAGTGATTCCTGGTCTCTAAATCTCTCTCTGATACACACACACACGCACATGCACACACGTGTTGTCTGTTGCCCTCTGTCCCTGGTCTTATCTGCCTCCAAGAACTTCATTATAAACCTCCCGTTTACTTTTTCAGGCAGCTTCTTGCCACCTCAGGTTATCTCCTCAAGCCAAAGCAGTTGATAAACACTGCCAAAAAGAGTAAAAGTTATAGTCTTTTAAAAAGCTCAGTGTTGAGTGGTTACAATTTTAGTGTTAGTTTTTTAAACCCACGATCCCAAAAGTATGTGGCAACAAGCTAAATTATGGCAATTTTTACCAAATGTTTTTGACCAGGACCCACAGTAAAAAACAAACAAACTTTCCCCCCAACAAAAATACCATACCAAACCCCAATACAGGACACATGAATGCATACACACACAAACACACACACACACCCATGAACACCCAAAAAGTCTCATAAAACAATACTTATCTACACTGCATGCAATGCACTATGATTTTTTTCTAGTTACTCTTTTATTGCATTCAATTGTATTTATAAAAATACAATTGAATGCAATAAAAGTAAAGTATTGTAAAAGTATTTTTGTAAAAGTATTTTTATGCCCCCAAAAAACAATTTTACTATCCTTTAAAGGGTTGCCTCATATCATTTAAAAAACACCAAATCGTCTATAGTTCTCCCCTCCCTTCCCTGTCATTAGCTTGCCAGTAAGAGTTGGAAAGTACCACACCTATGGATGAACATTTTCGCCATCATATTCTCATGTTCTCTCAAAGGAATTACAGTTGTCCAGAGACTCTTCTTGATTAAAGCAGTCTTTGCATTTATTTTAGGGCTGGAGTCTCCCTATGAGCTTCATTGATCAAAAGCTGAAATGCTATTTGTGGCCACAGTGTGCCAGCTGGAATCATAAACCACCCTTTTGATGATCTGTTCCTGCCCACCCCACCCCACACCACAGAGCCAGAAGAAAAAAGCCAGGAAGAAGCTCTGAAGTTTGTTTTTAGAGACTGGACATCTAATTGCAGCCGTGGGTCACCTTCGGTTGAGGCTTTACATATTTATAGACAGAGTGCTCTTCCCTTACTCATGCCTTTGTATGGATTAGTCACCTCCACAGTAGCAAGAAAAGTAACAGAGAAGTCAAAAAGAAGAAAAACAGAAGCCCTGAGTCCACAGTTCCTGAAGGCCTGAGAATTGACTCAGCTGAGTCCTCTCAATTTTTGGAGTGCTTTCTTTGTAAACTTTCTCTTGCTGTAAACCATTTCTTTGTTTTGTTTTGTTTTTTGTTTTTGCATCAGGGGCCTTGCCTGGGAGCAGTTGGCACTAGGTAGCAGGCAAGCCAGCCAGCACGAAATAGGTAGTTTTAGGGGAGTAGGTAGTACTGAGATCCACGTTCTTTCGGGTCTGGGAGGGTGGTGCTGGGTGTCTGCCAGTGTTAGGATACATAGGGGCTTCCTGGGAATGGAGGTCCTCTGGTGCTGGATACATAGGTAGTTTGGGGGTGCCTCAAGCAGAGGCCTGTGCTGGGTAGTATTTTGGCCATGCCAGCGCAGAGCCGGCTGGCCTGGGGTTGGGGGTGTCTGTTGGGGTCCTCAGAGGCAGAGGGAATCCAAGACGACCCAGTCTCTGTGGCCACTCAGTCCAGAAAAGTTGGGAGCTGGAGTGGGTGATGGGGGCAGGTAGAGTACAGGATGGGGACTGGGTTTTCTGGGGTTTTTTTTGTTTTTTTTTTACATTTTCTTTTATTTTTTCCATTTTTGTAAATAAAACCAGTGAGTCTCTTAACCATCAAGCAGTCCAACAATGATGATTTAAACTAAATC
Organism: Cacajao melanocephalus; assembly: GCA_963573385.1. Classification (NCBI taxonomy): domain Eukaryota; kingdom Metazoa; phylum Chordata; class Mammalia; order Primates; family Pitheciidae; genus Cacajao; species Cacajao melanocephalus. The sequence goes on along the minus strand of CAUYLG010033204.1, from coordinate 15,096 downwards.
TCAGGCCATAAGAGGAACAGCCACAGGTCTAAATCCCACTACAACTTGAATATGCAACAAGGTAAGAGAGAATCCAAAAGAGCAAATTCTGTGGATGTGGGTATCTTAACACTACAGATATTAAGTGGTCACAGCACAATTACCAGCCAGGTGGCCTGCTACCACCATATTACACGGGCCATGCTCAGTATGCATTTCTCTGCATGAGCATATACAGATATAGATAGATGATAGCTATCTAGATATAAATATGTATATATACATGTGTATACTTCACAGATATGTGTGTATATATATATATACACATATATGTGTGTGTGTATATATATATACATTCTTTCATATATATGTGTATATATATATACACACATATCTGTGAAGTATACACATGTATATATACATATTTATATGTATATATACAAACAAATGCTATATATATACACATAGCATTTGCTTGTTTGCATCTAAGCCAGTACCTCTAGCCACCATGTATCCCTCCATGTCCATATAACAGCGTGAATATCAGAACTGTAATCACAGCATATTGGAGATTGGCACAGAGATTCAGTAGATAATTTTTAAAGAAATTTATTGAAAGAAAACAGATGTAGATCCTACCAATTCTTCCCCACTCCTTATAAGACATGTTCTTCTCCTCTGCCTTGTGCTTCAGTATTATGGCAGTTATAATAGAGCATCCAGAATTCTATTTTTCCAACTTTATTGAGGTATAGTTCACAAATAAAAAGTGTATATATTTACAGTATATAATGTGATGTTTTGATATATGCAGATATTGTGAAGTGATTACTACAACCAAACTAATTAACGTATCCATCACCTCACAGTTATTTCTATTTGTGTGGTGAGAACACTTAAGATCTACTCTCTTTGCAATTTTCAAGTATGCAATAAAGTATTATTAGCTATAGACACAATCCTGTACAATAGATCTCTAGAACTTACTCATCCTGTGTAAATTAAACTTTGAGTCTTCTGACCAACATCCTCTATTTGCCCCCTCCCCGACCACCCCCCAGCAACCAGCATTCTACTCTATTTGTATGAATTTGACATTTTTACATTTCACATGTAAATGAGATAATGCAATATTTATCGTTCCATGTTCTGTGTTTGGCTCATTTCACCCAGCATAATGTCCTCCAGGTTCACCCGTGTTGTTGCAAATGATAAGATTTCCTTCTTTTCTAAGGCTGAACACCCAAATGTATATATTGTATCGATGACACAATTTCTTTCTGTTTATCTGTTGATGCACACTTACATTGTTTCCATGTCTTGGCTACTGTGAATATTGCCACAATTAACATGGGAGTGCAGATATCGTCTTAAATACTGACTTCATTGCCTTCAGATATGTATCCATTAATGGAATTGCTGGATCATACAGTATTTCCATTTTAAATTTTTTGAGGACTCTCCATACTGTTATCCAAAATGGCTGTACTAATTTACATTTCCATCAACAGTGTACAAGTATTCCCTTTACTCCCCATCCTCACCATCACTTACATTTGTCTTTTTGATAATAACCATACTAACATGTATCAGATAATCTCTCACTGCAGTTTTAATTTGCATTTCCCTGATGATTAGTGAGGTTGGACATTTTTTTCATGTGCCTCTTGGCCATTAGAATGTCTTTTTTTGAGAGATATCTATTCAGCTCCTTTTCCCATTTTCCAATTGGATTATTTGTTTTCTTACTATTTGTTTGATTTCCTTATATATTTTAAATATTAATCTTTTATCAGGTGTGTGGTTTGCAGATGTTTTTTCTTATTATTTGAGTTCCTTATATGGTTTAAACAGTAATCTTTTATCAGACATATGGTTTGCAAATGTTTTTTCCATTTCATAGGTTGTCTCTTCATTCTGTTGTCTCCTTTTTAGTGTAGAAGGTTTTAAGTTTGATGTAATCCCATTTGATCTATCTTTTGTTTTGTTGCCTGTGCTTTTGGGGTCATATTAAAAACAAACTCAGTAATCATACTAATATCAAGATTTTTCCCTGAGTTTTCTTCTAGCAGTTTTACAGTTTCAGGTCCTATGTTTAAGTCTTTAATCCATTTTCAGTTGGACTTTTATATATATATATAGATATGTATTTATAAAAAATATATTTTATATAAAGTATATAAATATATACAAAGTATATATATAAAGTGTATATACATATATATACTTTATATACTTTAAGTTGTGGTGTACATGTGCAGAACAGGCACATTTGTTACATAGGTATACACGTGCCATGGTGGTTTGCTGCATCCACCCCCCGTCATCTACATTAGGTATTTCTCCTAATGTTATCCCTCCCCAATCTCCCACCCCCTGCTATCCCTCCCCTAGTTCCCCCATCCCCCAATAGGCCCCAGTGTGTGATATTCCCCTTCCTGTGTCCATGTGTTCTCATTGTTCAATACCCACTTGTGAATGAGAACATGCAGTGTTTGGTTTTCTGTTCTTGTGTCAGTTTGCTGAGAATGATGGTTTCAAGACTCATTCATGTCCCTGCAAAGGACATCATCTCATCCTTTTTTATGGCTGCATAGTATTCTGTGGTGTATACGTTCCCCATTTTCTTTATCCAGTCTATCTTTGATGGGCACTTGGGTTGGTTCCAAGCCTTTACTATTGTAACAGTGTCACAATAAATGTACATGTGCATGTGTCTTTATAATAGAATGTTTTATAATCTTTTGGGTATATACCCAATATACCCAATAATGAGATTGCTGGGTCAAATGGTATTTCTATTTCTAGATCCTTGAGGAATTGCCACACTGTCTTGCACCATGGTTGAACTAATTTACACTCCCACAACAGTGTAAAAGTGTTCCTATTTCTCCACATCCTCTCCAGCATCTGTTGTCTTCAGATTTTTTTAATGACTGTAATTCTAACTGGTGTGAGATGGTATCTGAATGTGGTTTTGATTTGCATTTCTCTAATGACCGGTGATGATGAGCATTTTTTCATGTTTGTTGACCACATAAATGTCATCTTTTGAAAAGTGTCTGTTCATATCCTAACAGTTTTTTGGGGGAGTCTTTAGAGTTTTCTATATATAAGCTCCTGTCACTGTCAAACAGAAACCATTTTACTCTTTCATTTCTGATTTGGGTGCCTTTTATTTCTTTTTCTTGCCTAACCATTCTTGCTAGGACTTCCAATACTATGTTGAATGCAATGGGAAGAGTGGGTATCCTCTTATTCCTCATCTTAAAGGAAAAGCCTTTAGATTTTCACCATTGAGTATGATGTTAGTTGTGGGTTTGTCACATATAGCCTTTATTGTGTTGGAGTAAATCCTTCTATATTCAATTTTTTTAGAGATTTTTTTCTCATGAAAGGACATTAAATATTGTCAAATGTTTTTATTTATCTATTGAGATGATTATATCATTTTTGTCCTGCAGTCTGTTAATGTGATGGATTACATGTTTAGATTTGTGTATGTTGATCCATCTTTGCATCCTAGAGATAAATCTCACTTGATTATGGTGAATCATTCTTTCAATGTGCTATTGAAATCAGTTTGCTAGTATTTTTTGTGGATTTTTGCATCTATGTTCATTAGGGATGATGGTCAATAACTATCTTTTCTCCTAGTGTCCTTGTCTGGCTTTGATAACAGGGCAATGCCAGTCATCTAAAGTGAATTTGAAAGTATTCCCTTTACTTCAATTGTTTGTAAGAGTTTGGGAAGAGTTGGTATTATTTCTTCTTTAATGTTTGGTAGAATTCACAAGAGAAGCCATCAGGCCCTGCCTTTTTTTTGTTGGGCAGTTTTGTTCATTGTTTTTTGGATTGTAGTTACTTCGTGCCATTCTTTCTCTCTTGTTGCCTTCTTTTATAATTTGATTTTGTGTGTATGTGTGTGGTGGTATGTTTTGATTCCTCTTTATCTTTCCTGTTGTCTACTACAAGGCTTTTATTTGCAGTGACCATGAGTTTTGCATAAAACATCCTATGGCTCTAAAATCCATTTTAAGGTGACAACAACTTTGACTATGTACAATAGGATTCTCTCCTAATGTGGAAACGAGTCTTTGTGTAGCTAAGTGAAATCATTCAGCTCCAAAAATACTTGATGATAAATGTGTGTGTGAGCCATATCACAATTACTGAAGCACATTTTTCCTATTGTGTTATTTTTATTTAATGATTTTTGAGGGAAAATTAAGGTTATTTGGTTGGAAAATAATTTTAAACATTTTTGTTAGTCTAAACTTCAGCATATCATTGTAGGAAATGCAATATATGCATGAATATTTAAAATAAAAGACTATCAAGGCATTTTAATTCCCTGGCAGGTTTTGTTTACTTGCTTGTTTGTTTGCTTTTAAGCAATGTCCACCAGCCCCTGGAGGCCCTTTCTCTGCCTTTGAAATTTTTAATCTCATCATTATCTCTGAGATGATTTCTAGTCTTATCTTAATACTGCACTTGTAGAGATAAGCTAATAAATGGCATTGTCAGGGTGAGATTTAATAGAATTCTGGTTTTGGGCTAGTTTATAGAAGGGATATATATCCTGAAAGATTTAGGAATTCACGAAGAATTTCCTCATGAGAAATTTGAGGGAGGCTATCTGGGGAGATATGTGGCTTCCTATCACTGTGGGAACCTGGTTTATGGATGAGGCAATGTTCAAACCTATGTCTGTGTTTCTGAGGGCAATGGGTGTGGATATATGTGTGTGGGTGTGTGCAGGGGTGTGTTTTATGTATATTCGCTATAGAGAGAAGTGTGTGTATTGTGAATGAAGGGTAATGTTTGTTTTTCCTTTGGTAATTCTGTCCATTATGACTGAAATAAAAATTCAGTTCAAATATTGTAAATACAAGGAAAAGACCAATACCCTAAGAGAGCATTCCAAGACAAGCTGATATTCTAGCTTATAAAAGCTTATCACACACATACACTAGCAATTTGAGAACCCTAAGACCTCTTTAGAAATTATTTTATAAAATAATTTCTAAATGTCATGAATAATATTTCAGATCAATTTCTAATTTATTTCTAATTATAATTTCATGAATAATATTTCAGATCAAAAGACCAAAGTTCTAAGTGCTTATATGATTTAAGGTCATATATCCTATTAAACAACAGATTTAAGATAGAACAGGTTTCTTGACTATCAATCCAGTTCATTTGTTATGCCATTTTACCATTCCTGAAAAAAAAGAGAATTATCTTTTATTTGAAGGTCCATCTATAATATTTTAAGACATACTGATGTGAGGATACACATTTCATACTTTGATAGTAAGAATCGAATTGAATTACCTTTAGGGGAAAAATTCTTTGACCCCCTAAATTAGGGGTAATTATGGATCTGTGGAACTTTTACTTTTAAAAAGGCCCTGGCACTGGCCTCAGGCTAACAAGGAAAATGAAAATGCTGCTGTGTGTCCAGGAAGATGATGGTTTAAAGAGGAATGAATCTGCTATAGGGTAGCAAAAGTAGATAGCTTTCAAAAAAGCAAGATGGAGAAAAATATGAGAGCCTTAGAGAGAGAAGGAGAGGGTCAGAGGAAAGGATGGCGTGGCTGTCTAAAGACACAGAGAGTCATCAGAAGTCTGGGAAAATGTGCACTATGGCTAAATGAACCTGAAAACAGGAAGGATTTTTATAACATGCAGCATAGTGTGGAAGTAAGGGCACTGGGTCCGGAAACCTGTAGATTCAACTCCTAACCCTGTCCCCTACCTCAGTCTCCTCACTTGTAAAATAAGAGTGATAATAATTGCACACAGATTTGTCATGGAGACAATGGTTTTAGTGTAAGCAAAGGTCCTAGTGCATTGTAGGTGGTCAATAAATGGCATCTTTCATTAGCTTCAAGTAGTTACAGTAATGTGATAGGAAGGGACAGTTCCAAGGGGAAACTTTTAACCTTAGCCCTTCTCCAAGTCCCTGGATTCTGACTTTGACTCTATCTGTAGACGTTTGCCACCTACACACTGTCTTTCTAACTAACTCCAGATTACAAATTCTTTAACCTGCTGAACTGTCTTCCACCTACACTGACTCTTAGCAATCTGTTCTAGTTCTTGTTGTCCTGTCCTGCTAATATTTGATGTTAACTATGTGGGCTTCAGAGAAGTTGTTGAAATATTTTAAAAGGCACATATCTCTTTACATGCTTTGAGAACCTCAGGCTTTTCAAATTTGTTCATTTTTAGAACTGATATATTGAGGACTGGCATATGGATGGTTTTCACGAAGTATGACTGAAAATGGGATTAAACCAGGTTGTGCTATGTTCATAGAATTTTAAAACTTTGGACAAGTTCAGAACATACATCATTGTTAATAGATCATCAAGATGTGATGGGCTTATAACCATGACATTCTAATTAGAGAGACTGTAGGAGAGAAATTAGCATTTCAAATGACTTAAAACTGGATGAGAGAATATTTTAGAGACTAGAAAACATTTTTTGAATTTATCTTAAATAGATATTAGTTTCCGTATTTTGCTAAGATAATGGCATTATCATAAAGGAAATGGGAAAGATGTGGCAAAGCTACTTTATATATCTATAATGAAACCCTAATAGACGTTTTGATTGATAAATGGGAATATAACAGTGATGCTGTGTACAGATGCTCCCCAGCTGACATGGGGTTATGTTCCATTAAACCCATCACAGGTTGAAAATTATCATAAGTTGAAAATGCATTTAATACATCTAACCTACCAAACATCATAGCTTACCCTCGCCCACTTTAAATGTGCTCTGAACACTAACATTAGCCTCCAGTTGGGCAAAGTCATCTGGCAACCCAGTAGTACACTGTAGAGTATTGCTTGTTTACCCTTGTGATTGCGTGGTGGACTGGGAGCTGAGGCTCCCTGCTGCTGCCCTGTCTCCCAAGAGAGTATCCTATAGCATATTGCTAGGGGAAAAGATCAAAATTCAAAATTAGAAGTATGGTTTCTATTGAAGGCCTATCACTTTTGCACCATTTTATGAGTCAAAACTCGTAAGTCAAACTCTCACAAGTTGAGGACTGTGTAGCTAAGTGCATACAAAATTATATATATGTAACATTAAGGAATTTGTGCTTTCAAGGAGCTCCTTTTCTTCTGTGTGTGCAGAACAGTCTGACAGTGAGTAAATGTGGGAAATGACACTCTATCCAGGTTTTTGTAAAGTATTGAGGTACAATTTATGTACAGTAAAATTCACTCTTTTTTGTTTATAGTTCTAAGTTTTGACTAAAATGTAACTACCACCACAATCAAGATAGAGAATAATTCCACTACCCAAAACTTTACTCATATACCTTTGTGTTCAGCCCTTGTCCCTAATCCCAGACCATTACAAACCCTTAATTTGTTTTCTGCCACTATGGTTTTGCCTTTTTCAGAATGTTATATAAGCCTTTTTAGTCTGTAGTCTTTCTCTTAGCATACTGCATTTGAGATTCATATTATATTATTCGTGTATCTTGTTGCCAGTGAATTACAGCATTTAGCAGTATGGATGTATCCCAGCTTGTTTAATTAGTCAAAAGACATTTGAATTATTTTCTAGTTTTTGGAAATTGTGAATAAAATCTCTATAAATAATCATGTATAAAGTCTTGTGTGAACATAAGTTTTCATTTCTCTGGTGTGGCATTGCTGTGTGGTAAATCTGTTTTAACATTATAAGAAACTGTCAAACCGTTTTGAAGTTTCTCCATCATTTTTGCCCTCCATCAGCAATGTGCAAAAGTTCACCTTCTAATAGGTATGTAGTAGTATCTCACTGTGATTTTATTTTTATTTCCCTAATGACAGATAATGTTGAGCATCTTTTTATATTTATCATCTCTGTATCTTTTTGGATGAAATGTTTAAACTTTTGGCCATTTTTTCCTCAGGTTGCTTATTGAGTTTGGGAATAGGTAGGTAGATAGATTAGACAGATAGATAGATGACAGATGATAGATAGATAGAGAGATAGATGATAGATGGATTATAGACAGATAATAGATTTTTAAGAAGATAAGTCCTTTATTATACATGTGATTTGCAAATATTTACAATATTTGAAAATATTATATTTTCATAGCAATGTCTTTTAAAAAACAGAAGCTTTTAATTTTGTGGAAGTCCAGTTTACCAGGTTTTTGTCTTAGGAATTGTATTAACAGTGTCACGTGAAAGAAACCTTTGCATTATTCAAAATCACAAAAATTTTCTCCTGGGTTTTCTACTAGAAGGTTAGTTGTTTAAAATTTTGCATTTAGGTTTGTGATTCATTTTCAGTTAAACTGGGGCTCTGCAATCAGCAGGTGGCAAAGCCAGCCAGGCCTGTGTCCTTCTCTTAAGAACAGTGAGTTCCTCCAAAGCCCAGGCCAGTCCAGAGGTGCCATCTAGGATCCAAGGACTAGAGTCAAAAACCTTAGAAGTCTATTTGAGGTTCTATTGTACTGTGGCTGAGTGGCACTGAGACCACAAGACATAGTCCTCCCCTCTTTTCTCTTCCCCTTTCCAAAGTAAGAGACACTTCATTCTGTGGCTATCATCACAGGCCCACAGGGATTACTGTCAGACTACCACCAATGTTCCCTTAAGGCCTGAAGGCTCTTCGGTAAACCTTTGGTGAATGATGCCTGGCCTGGTACTCACGCTCAGGGCAGTGGGCTACTGTCTGGTGCAAAGCAGGTCCAGAAATGCCATCATACAAGAGCCAAGTGCTGGAATCAGGGACCTCAAGGGCCTGCTTGTTGCTCTCCTCCACTGTGGCTAAGCTGGTACTTAGAGTCAGCAAGTCTCATAGGCTCACCCAATGCCCTCAACATAGTACCTGGATATCACTGCTGGTTATTCAAGGCCCAAGCACTCTTCAGTTAGCAGGTAATAAATGCTGCCAGGACTGAGTCCTTTCCTTCAAGGCAGCGAGCTCCCTTCTGGCCCAAGATGTGTCTAGAAGTGTCATTCAGGAGCTAGGGCCTAGAATGGTAGCCTCACGACTCTGACCCATACCCCATCCTGCTGTGGCTGAGCTGGTACCCTAGATGGAAGACAAAGTCCTCAACACTCTTCCTTCTCCCCTCAAGCAAAGGAAGGGGTTTCTTTTGGAGCTGTGACCTGTGCAGCCTGGAATGAGGAGGGGTTGATGCTAGCACTCCCTTAGCCACCCAGCTGGTGTCTCAGAAAGTTGTGTGCTCTCCAGTTTACTGACTCTCCTCAAGTTCAGCACTAGCAGCAGCTCATCTAGGAGTTGCAGTCCTTGTGGCCTAGACTGTCTTTCAAGCTTCGTTACAGCCCCAGAGCACTTTAGCCTAAAGTGGGAAGGCTTGTGGGAACTGAAGTTCCAGCCACCCAGATGGGCAATTCCCCTCTGGCTAGGACTGCTTTAAATGCTCTCTCTGTGGGTGGGTGCCAGCTGAGTTTGGTCCAGCTTTGCTTTCTACTATAACAGGGCAGCACTGCGTTCAATGCCTCACAGTTGCTATGCACACACTCTCTCTCTCCCCCCAGTACACAGAAACACTCTCCACACCATCTCACCACTGCCGGCAGTTGAGGGTGGGTTTGTGTTGGCAATTCAAGATTGCTTTTTCCTACCTCTTCAGTGCCTCTTTCAGTGACATGAAGTTAAAACTAGGTACTGACTTTTGGTTCTTATGAAAGTGCTTTTTATGAGTCAGTAGTTGTTAAACTGGTGTCCATCTTGCTCCACCTCCCGCAGGTCCTTTTACCAACATAATTTCTTGAAAAGACAAAATTTCTTCATTGAATTGCCTTTGCACCTTCATCAAAAACCCATTGACCATATACATGTGAGTATATACAGAGAATCTTTATTTTTTTTCTGTTAACCCATGTGTCTGTCTTTTCACTGATACCATACTGTCTTAATCACTATAGCTTCCTAGCAAGTCTTGAAATGACGTACTATGTGTTTGTAAGAGGTCAAGTCACCAGTGGCCTTGGTCAACACAGTTCTCCCTCTTGCTTGCTTTTCTTGGGAAGAATGTACTAATAATGCAAAATCCTGAGATAAGGAGGAAATGTCTGTAACAATCAAGGTTTTGTCCTTGTTCCACCCAAAAACAGGATGTTCTACAATGCTTGTACGCAGCAACCCAAGTGGTACGCAGGATATAAAATCCAAAGGAGAGTACTTTGGGAGTCCATCATCTACAGTATGATGACAATGCAGACAATTCCTGAGCCTCAGGGGCTTGCTCACGATGGATCCTAGGCTTCTGTTTACCTTTGCTGCCTATCTGAGTAATAAAGTTGCTTTGCTTTACTTGTAGTCCAAGTGTTCTGTCTCACTGGACCAGACCAGGAACCTTTGCAGAGGCCTCCTATAGGGCTCTTCTTTTTCAAAACCGATTGATTATTCTATTTTCCTTAACTTTCAACATAAATTTTAAAATCAAGTTGTTGATTTATATAAAAAGTACCCTACTAGATTTTGATTTGAATTTTATTAAATCTAAAGGTCAATTTTGGGAGAACTAATATCCTAATCATATTGAGCCTGCCCATCCACAACATTGCCCATTTATTTATGTCTTCTTTGATTTCCTTCATCTCGGTTTATAGTTTGCAGTATACAGATCTTGTGTATTTCATTAGAGTTATACCTAAATATTTCATGTTTTCTGTGCTATTCTTAATGATGCTGTGTTTTTAATTTCAATTTTAAACTGATGATTGATAGAATAACAATAAAATTTTATATTAGGGGGCACATCTGAAAAAAAACTTTATATTAATCTTGAACATATAATCTTGCTGACGCTAAATAGTTCTGGTAGATTTTATGTAGATTCTTTGGAATTTTCTATGTAGCTAAGCATATTGGCTGTTAAGATAGTTTTATTTTCCTTTTCCCAAATGGTATGCCTTTTATTTTATTTCTTTCTAACACCTCCAGGATGGCGCTGAATAAGAACAGGAGGAGTGAACATTATTGATTTTTTCCTTATCTTGGGGCAAAGCATTCAGTCTTTCACCGTTGAGCATAGTATCAATACAGGTTTTCCTAAATGCCTTTATTGAGTTACTAAAACTCTTTTCTATTTTTAGTGTTTATTACGGAGAATGCTGAATTATGTTAAATAATTTTCCTATTTATACTAACATTATCCTAGAGTTCTTCTTCTTGAGCCTAATGATATGGTGATTACTTTGATTCATCTTCAAATGTTGAATAAGACTTTCATTACCAAGATAAGCCTTACTTTGTCAGGATATATTATCCATCTTATAAACTGCTAAATTTAATTTGCCAATATTTTGGTGAGGATGTTTCCATCCATGTTAATTCTAGTTTTGAAATTAGGGTTTTGGAATCTGTTTTTCTCATACAATGAATTTCAAAGTGTCCCCAGTAATTCTATTTTCTGAAAAAAAAATCTGTAGAATTGGTATTATTTATTCCTTATATTTGGTAGAATTTGCAAATAAATTATGAAAAATCCTGATGCAGATTTTTTATTAGGAATGTAGTTTTTCTCAAAGCTATAGAACTTTCCAGGTCATCTATTTTTCTTAAGTGAATGTTGGTAGTCTGTGTCTCTCAAGGAATTTTCTCATTGCCTTTGAGTTGTAGAATTTATAGATATAAGATTGTTTAGTATTCCCTTAGCCTTTTAATATCTGTTATATCTGTAATAATATTCCCACTGTCATTTCTAACATTGAAACTTTGTGCCTTCTCTCTTTTTAGTCATCCTGAGCAGTAACATTGACCTTTACGAAGAATTAGCTTTCAATTTCATTGATTTACTTTATTTTGTTTCTGTTTTTAATTTCATTGATTATTTGCTGTTATCTACATTATTGTCTTCCTCTGCTTACTTTGGGTTTAATTTGTTTTTCTTTTTCCAGTTTCTTACAATGAAAGAGGATTGATTTTAGACCTTTGTTCTTTTCTGATACATGTATTTACTGTTACAACTTTTCCTTTGAACACTGCTTTACCTGCATCCTCATATTTTGATATATTGTTTTCATATTCATTTCATTAAAAATATTTCCTAGTATTCCTGTGACTTCTTGTTTGTCCCTCAAGTTATGTAGAAGTATACTGTTTCATTTCAAAATATTTGGGGATTTTCCAAGCATTTTTTTGTTAGATTATTTGATATTATTTCACATCTCTAGGGTAATCTATACTGTATTTTTCTCTTTTTTTGTTTAGTAAAATAATTTTCATTGACCTATCTTCACATTCACTGATTCTTTCCTCATGCTTGTCAACTCTACTGATAAGGCCATCAAAAGCATACTTCATCTCGATGACTGTTTCTGTCTGAGAATACTAATATTTGGTCATCTCTGAGTCTGACCCTATTGATTGCCTTGCTCTTTACTATGGAATTTTTCTTCCTTTTCTGTACATCTCATACTGTTTTTTTAATTGAAAGGCATAATGTTTAAAAATAATATAGACTAACATAAACAGTATTCATGAAAAAAAATGAGTCGCTTTCTCCTTACTGGAGAGAAGGCTGTAAGCTTCTCTTTTGTTTGGGATCAGACTGGGTAGGTCTTGTGTTCCCGTTATTTTGTAGGGGTTAGGGGAAGGCCTTCTCAGAGATCCTGTCCTCTTCTCCACAGCATTAGAAAATTTCGACTGGTCTGCACCCAGGAGAGTTTCCTGCCTCTCCCCAGGACAGTTTTCTGCTCCTCCTCGAGAAGTTCACAGTTCATTACTTTTCCATTTTCCCAGCCACAGGGGTCTTCATATGTGTCTTGAATGCACAGAGTTTGCTGCCCTTCTGCCACTAGCATGGCACATTAGTGTTATTAGGGGAGAGTGTATGAGGGAGCTTTATGTCTTTTCCCTTTGATGTAGTCACCCTCCTCCACCAAGCCTGCATTAGTGAGGTCTGGTCGCTTGCCCTGACCCGTCTTGTTCATGAGTGTTCAGTGGAGGTCTAAAACAAAAAAGTACTAGGTAGGAACAAATTCTCTTTATGTGCATAGTCTCTTTCCATCTGCACTCCCAGAAGTTCTATACTCTCATACTAGCCCACATTCAGCCTTTAGAAATTCATTTTTTAAATTTAGCTAAATCCTTCTTACCCATTTATATGGCAGTTTATCCTCTTCCCCTGCTCTCTTTTCAAAAATCAGTATTTGTGTTCTTTTTGCTCTGTCTTTCCTTATATTTTAAGCTAGATGGTTGGCCTGGGACCTCCGTTTCTGATAAGTTAAATGAATGTTGTTTTATAGATTATCTGGATTGTTCTTTTTTATGTTGGGAGTGATGATGCCTCTTGCAGCTAAGTCCTCCAGGGTTTATTTTAAAGGAAAAAAAATATGTTGGAAGACAACGTCCTTAGGTCAGGAAATATAACTTAAAGAAAGTGATAAGTTAGTTTGTTCAATAAGCTAACTGGGCATTAACAGTCTATGATTAATAGTAAATAACTGCATTCTATTCCTCTTTTGATTGAGAAGATGATAGTGTTAAATGAAACTATGAGAGATTTTGCTCATAGTTTGTAAAATTGGGGCTGGAAGCTGATTTGTAAGTTAAAAGGGTATATCTAACTAAATTAATGAAAAATATAATGGTAATTGCTAAAACAGGGGTTCTTATATCCTTTTTTCTTTGTACATGGAAGCCTTTTATGATCTATGGACTTTTTCTCAAAATGCTGTTTTTAAATGCGTGAATTTAAATATAAAAGAATATAAAGAAAACCAATCATATTACAGTTTTCTAAGTATTTTGATTATGATATATAAATATACATCCTTCCTATTATACAACATTAAATAGCAATATCTAGTGTGGGCCTAATTGCTAAAATTTCAAAGTCGTGGTAAGAATAAATGGTACTTTGTAATACCTGCAACAATTGTAGCATGATATGAAATATTGTGATTTCCACGGGTAAAAATCTTGGATATCACTAATACTGCTGAGTTTTATCGCCTACATTCAAATTAGAGAAAATGCTGAACTTCAGTAGATGTTAGTGAAAAATAAAGACATAATCTTTTTCCCACCTAAGTTCACAGACTCCTCTAAATTCCATATTGAGATCTCCCAAGGGGACCCTTGGCTAAGAACCTCTGTGCTAGAAAGAGAGAACCATCAACTGCAATCAGAGATAGAGGCAGGAAAGTCAGAGAAGGCATCAGGAAAATTCCACATGGAGGTCCCAGCATCTGAAAATTGTGCTATGAGTATAGTACAACCCGACAACTTAAAGTAATTTGGTATTTTTAAACACTATTGCTACTAGTTACCATTTTAAGGATATTTTATAATAGATATCAAGTACTGTATTAAGTATATTATAAATATCTTTCATCCAATTAATTTCATTCTTTGGCTCTCTGCTTGCCTATTGTTGGTGTAAAGGGATGCTTGTGATTTTTGCACATTGATTTTGGATCCTGAAACTTTGCTGAAGTTGCTTATCAGTATTTTACTAAGTATAGTATAAATATTTTTCATGCAGTTAGCTTATCACAACATCTCTTTGAGGCAACATACTTGATCCCCATTTTAGATGAAAAAACTGGGATCCAGGGAGCATGATGCCTCTTGCTTTGTTCTTTATGCTTAGGATTGCCTTGCCTATAGAGGGTCTTCTTTAATTCCATTTGAAATTTAAAATAGTTTCTTCTATTTCTGTAAAGAATGTCAATGGTAGTTTGATGAGAATAGCATTGAATCTATAAATTACTTTGAGCACTATGACCATTTTCATGATACTGATTCTTCCTATCCACGAGGATGGAATGTTTTCCCATCTGTTTGCGTCCTCTCTTATTTCCCTGAGCAGTGGTTTGTAGTTCTCCTTGAAGAGGTCCTTCACATCCTTTGTTAACTGTATTCCTAGGTATTTTATTCTCTTTGTAGCAATTGTGAATGGAAGTTCATTCATGATTTGGCTCTCTGCTTGCCTATTGTTGGTGTAAAGGAATGCTTGTGACTTTTGCACTTTGATTTTGTATCCTGAGACTTTGCTGAAGTTGTTTATCAGTTCAAGGAGTTTTGGGGAGCTAAGATGATGGAGTTCTTTCCTTCCTTCCTTCCTTCCTTCCTTCTTTCTTTCTTCCTCCCTCCCCTCCCCACCCC